>BGNK01007693.1:881-16023 GCA_003297005.1 Symbiodinium sp. clade A Y106
GAAGCTTTGTACACGCAAGGCTTTCCATCGGCAAAGCCGTTCGCAGATTCAGAGATCTGATGCTGCACTTTCTCAAGTTGCATGGCTGTAAGGCTGAGGCAGTCACCGGGCTCAATACCATTAAAACTCTAGGGTTAGGTAGCAACTCTGGTTTAACTTGCCTGCGCCGATTCAGTCATCCTCAAGCCATTTGGTGTTTTGCGCTACGTCTCAGTGACAAAGTTGCTCCCAAGTCCTCCNCTCCCGAAAGAAAGCTACTTCCTCAATCATTCCTGATTGGTGTTTCCTTTCGTCGCATTGAATTCCAGCATGCTTTGACGCTCCGGATGCTCGTGCGGCTACGTGAGCATAGTGGGTAAGAATCCCTTTAAGATTTGATCGTTGAGCAACTGTTTGCGCACGCAGCGAGGCTGACACCCCCAAACCCAACACCCTCACGTTGACCTGCCTCTGCTTCCCTAGACTTGCCTGGCGGTTGCTTGCCTTCCCTCCAATTCAATGGCTGAAGGCGGAAAGTGCAAAGTTTCGGCCTTGCGCATGTGGGCTTGCAAATTGGGCTAGGGGTTCCTGGTGTCCTCTCCCTAAACCCGGACCCCCACACCGAGGAGCTACACTCCTCTTTCTTCATCGTCGCCGACTTGAGCAGACGGTCTGCCATTCTTCGAAATGATGTCCGCTGCCTCTTTCTTGGCCTCTTCCTGACTCTGCAACAGTCAAACAAAGGCCTTACTGTAATCATTGGCACGGGGTCTTGGGGGATGGGCATATTGCACCACATCACATGATGGTAGAAAGCCTAAGGAATGGCTCTGGCGCTTTGTATTCAGGCTTCTCTCTTATAGGGACTCCAGACTGATCCCGTTAACTCAAGACGCCTCAACCTACATCTGTCGTGCTCATGATACTCGCCCTTTTCGGTGTGGTTCTCACGACTACGAACCTACCTAATTACCTGCCTGCCTGTCTGCCTACGGACCTGCACAAGCTGCGGAAGCCTGCGCAGCTGCCTGGCTTCCTATGTGTATATAGATATATGTATATATACGTAAGCACATGCATACATACATACACACACACATAAACATGCATACATGCATGTTGACATACAGCCCGACAGCCAAACAGATGCAGAAACAGAAACCTAACCTCAAGGGGTCTTGAACCCCGGAGCTAGTGACGTGTCAAGGATCCGAGCTGATGTTCTTGCAGTGTTGTTGGAACTCTGGACTCGACCTCCTGAGTAAGAACTGTAGGGCAGTGTGTGAATTTTGTACACCAGCATCATGAGTGAGGTTCAACATGGGTGGTTGTCAGAATTATGGTCCCTTTTTGGGTCCCGACTATAGTACGGCACCTAATATTTAGGGTACCCAAAAAGGGACCATAATTTTGACAACCACCCACATGGATCAATGCCCCTTCAGGATGGCTTTGTCTGCAGCTTCCCGTGTATAATCATACCGGCCACTGCCACCGCAGCCAAGACTACTCCAAACCCCAATCCCTTGTTCAGGCTTTGGGGTTTATTTACTTACGGGGTCAAGAACCCTAATCCCCACCTGAATACTTGAAACCTTTCCTTAGTTACTATAAGCCCCAAAAAGTGTACACTTTTAGTTTTATAGTGGGTAATATTATCCCAAAAAGTGTAAAGTGTATCCACTCAGCTACTCAACTTCGGCCGAACGTTGAGCCTCCAAACCCTCTTGGACAAGGCTCGTCGCAAGAGAGGTACTTATCTAGTAGTTGGTCTCGAGCAGCCCGAAAATTTTCCTTCCAAGTTTGGGAGGGGATCTTGCTGCTGCTGGGGCTCCTTTCCGCAAGTGCTTTGGGGTTTCGGGTTTCAGGGTTTTGGGTTTGAGGTTTGGGTCAAGCGGTATCTGACTCAGCATAGTTCATAAGATCTTGCGCGCCTGCTATGGGTTTGCACACAGGAGTGTTGATGACTGGAGTAAGGTGCAGGTATATGCTATGGTATACTGAGACTGTACACGGATATGTATATACTGGGATCTTATTACCACGTAGTCTGCATTCTCGGAACTCTCCATTACGCGGCTTGGTTTGGATGCCCGGGGGCGTGATGCAATCTTCGAGCGAGTCGGATAAATGTATGGCAGTAGGGATCTTCCGCGGGGTTCGTCTAAGTCTGTCTTCAGGAGAAGTCAAGGTTAATCAGGCTGAAACATTCGGGTTAAGGGTGTCAAAGAATAAAACCTTTCCTACAGTACTACAGGACGTGCAACGTGGCTCGAAACTAATGTTCTGTTGTGATCAGAATCAGGGTTGCAGGCATGTTCTATTCAGATGACATGTCTGAGCAGACTGAAATACATCCCTGCATGCGGTAGGCTATAATATCAACAAGTCGAACAAGGTTCAGAGTTTAGGGCTGCATGCTGGAGGCTATAACTTACTTGTCAACAGTCCTAGGGAACGAAACGTGAACCCCCGAAACTATATAGGGATTAATATGCCCCCCCCCCCCAAAAAAAAAAAAGGTTCAAGGTTGCCTACCCTACTGCTAGTACTTCGAACCAGGTTGGGGTTTAGGGTGTAAGGGCTATGCTAGCAACCTCAATAGCTCGAGTGTTGTGGGTTTAGGGACTATACTAGGAGCCCTAAGGAACACTATTCTCGTGACCCCTACAAGTCCTAAAGCCCTGAACTTTAAAAAGCTTAGAAACGTAAACCCCAAACCTCTAAAGCCCTAAACGCCTTACGCCCCGAAACGTCGGCCTACAGCAACCTTTGCATAAAGCACTTTGCGAACCCGTTAAGACAGTCACAGCAAGCCCTGATCCATTACAAAACCCTTTTGAAACTACAATCAACCCAAAATCCTAAGTGTACTCCTAAACGTTAAACCCCTGACCCCTAAACACCAAAACCCTAAATCCCCAAACCCCAAAAAATTAAACCCAAAACCCTGAATCCCAAACCCCTCAAACCAAAAACAAGAGAGCCCAGACGCGAACCTTGAGGACGGACAACACGTCCGAATATTCTTCCCGCAGCGTCGCATCCGGGGGCAGTTCACCCAGCTCCTGAGACTTGAGGATTCGGGGAGGTACGGTTACCCTAGGGATCCATACGTAGTAGTTCCGTTTTGTGGTTCATATTTAATTTGGAATCCTACAAGGTAATCCCAAAAAGGAAATACTATGGAGCCTATGGGTATTGATATAAATGCTGCATTACTGTAGGACCCCAAACTATGCGAACTATGGTACATTCCTTGTCATGGGTAGTGCAGGATTCATATCATCAACCGTAGGGTCTACCCAAAGTCTCCATTGCAGCTCCGGTTTTCTTGAACCAGCTTGAGCCCCAAACAGCAACGGGCACCACAGGTAGAGTAGAGTCTTAGCGATCAGGGGCTTCGGTGTCCGGGGTTTAGGATGTGGAATTCCGGGTTGAAAGTATTTTAGGGTTGTTAGGGTCATAGGGCTGAAGAGGTTGTCAGGTTTGGGGATTACATGTTTAGGTTTTGCGGTTAAGCATTTACAAAGAGCTTTTTTTTCTGGCCACTATGGGCTATTAGACCTTAAGGGTACCTTAATCTACCCTTAATAGGGTCCTAATAGGGATCTTTAGGGTCGAAGAGCCCATAGTGGGGTGCTCAGTTTGGAACTTGAGGGTAGCAGCCTTAGAGATTCAATGATCGCCTATGGACCTATGATCTCCATTCCTATGTAGGAACCTGATTAAGAAACCTTGGGCCTTTGTTCGGGTTCCTTATATGAATCCTACTATATTGGGGTTACAGGCCCAGGGTTTCTTAATCAGGTTCCTACACAATAAGTCGACAAGCCCCACAAGACCGTAGAGCCCTAATAAACTCCAAACCCTGAGGGTCCATATACACTACTATTATGGAATTAGGCCCTAAAAGACCATCCCCATTATGGCTTTGGGGACCTAATTCCATAATGGTAGTGTATGTGGACCCTCTGGGATTGTAGTTCCTTTTTAGGATATTACCCTATAGGATCCTAAACAAGATATGATTGGTCTAACAAAAAAAGAACTACAATGACCTAAACCCTAAACCCTAAATAATGGAGACCATAGATAGGATTTTGGGCTTGGGTTTGGGGTTTTAGTGACCCGGGGGCCGGGCCAATCGCTGGCTCTAGGGGCCTAGGAAACGGTTTAGGGCTAACCCCAAGGGTCCAAAGGACCCTTAGTAACTTAGTTGCTGAGTTCATAAGCCTCAAAAAGTGCACACTTTCAGTATTATAGTGGGTAATATTTTCTCCCAAATTTTTAACAGTGTAAAGTGTATCCACTCAGCCACTAAGATAATAAGGTACTTGGGTTTGGGATCGTAGTTAGGGGTGCCGGCCGCATTACTTGAGAAGGCACGACCTTCCGAGCAGCCTCCTCACCCACGCGCCTCGTCATCCTCAGCGCTGAGGCGGGGCTGCGTGCCTGACCCTTCCTGCGAGCCCTTCTCTTCGTCCATCTCGGGATGCTTCAGCTTCAGCAGTTCCTGCACGACCTGCCTGGTCGGTGCGACCTTGCAAGCAGTTTTGCAATTCGTCTTCCGACATGGCGCTCAAAATTGTCGCGCCCAATTCTCCACCGCTGCGCGTCGGCTTTCCGAGCGCCTGCCGGTACGATTTCGGGCCGGCGTGCGGCTATACTGGCGCGCAACTTGCAGGGTTCGAGTTGTCGGCTCTGCGGTAGACAATGGACATGTTCTCCTAAGGCGAAGCCACTGTGAGCACCTCCATCGCTGGCCGTCAGCCGGTGGGCGGCGGGGATTCCGTGGGAAAGCAAGTACTATGGCTAGAATAGTAGTTATGTAGGGTTATATTTGGGAGAGTTTATGAGTATTATAGGTACCTGGACCCTTAGGGTAAGGGTAGATATGTGTATGTGTACATACCGAGAGATATACGGAAGTGAATAGAATTGAAAGGGAGGTTCTCTTTGAAGTCGTTCGATACGCGTACCATCAACCCGGATTCTCTGGCCGTGTGAATTCCACTAGGTGGCCCTGCAAACCTGTACGGCGTGAGAAGGGGTTTGGGCCTTGCCCTAAAGCCTAAAAAGCCTAAACCCGGAACCCTCAGTAATAAGGGGTTGTTACACTCTCATAAATAGAAATTGGCAAGTCCTGTGGGTTCGTGAGGACCACTACCCGGCAGTGGGCTGCAGCAAGCCTGGCGACTCGGGTCTTGGGATGCGGGATTGGTCCTCTCAGCCTCAGGGTCTATAGGGCGAAGGCGTTTGGGTTTAGGGAGGTTTGGGGCTTTGAGGTTTCAGCACTTGGGTTTGAGGGTCTGGGGTTTAGGCTCAAACACTCTGCACAGACCCTTTTAGGCCCAATGAGGAAATGCATCAAATAACCCAATGGCCTACCGTTGTGGACTTTCAGGGCGCGAGGCCTAGTACGGATACGACTTTCTGCAAACAGCTTTTCGGACGTCACTGGCAGCTGTGTGGGGTGCTTGTCTGTTGCAGCGACTGGTGCTTCCTAAATGCTTAATCCCAAAGTCTCCTCATGAGGCTAAAGGTTTAGGGCTGGGTTTAGGACTCCCTTGTTTGTCGGAAAGGTGCCAGTCGCTGCCCGTACCAAACTTTGACACCAGTCCTCATATACTCCTGTTCAAGCAAGAGGCCGATACTAAAGCCTGCGGGGTCGTGATAAGAATGGAAGTGGCCACCATGATGCGCAACCATGAGGATGTTTTGACGAAGGGCGAAGATGGTCCGATGATGTCGACGTTGCTGCTTCTGCGGTTGGTGACGATAACGGTCATGACTGCGAAGATGATGGTACTGGGACTGATACTGATAATCATCATGGTCATGATACTGGCTGTGGTAACGTAAACCCCAAGGGTCCAAGTACCTAATAATCATATACTCTCCAAAATCCTAACCTACATAACTACTATCCAAAATCGAGTACCTAATTATTGGGTCCTTTGGACCCTTGGGGAAATGAAAAGCAGCACATGCTGATGATGCTGCTGCAAACGACGGCTCTATGGTGGCTGGTCGTCCTCCTTAGAGTTCAGACTATAGGGGCCTTCATACTAAGAACGCGGTTTTGGGGTAGAATAAAGTATCACACTTCAATATGCTTATACCACCCTAAACCCTAGTTTACTACCAAGTACACCCCCCCTTCCAGCACCCAGAGCCCAAACCATTTTCCGAAGTTCTGTAGAGCCGAAATCATCCCATGCCGAACCCGACTTCCGACAACTACGTAAGGGGTTGGCGTACTTGTTGAAGACGGAGTCTACTTGAAGGATCACGACTTATGCTAAGTAGCGTCGTAAAGTACCTTACTTGCAGTCATAAGTAGTTCTAAGTGTAGTTGCCCTAATTTGGACCTTACTAGTGCCCTGGTCCGTGTGTGTACCGGAATCCCATTTTCCGAGCTTTCCTAATCTGCAGCAGGCTATAAATACTACTCAACTGTTATTGGGTGGTGGCAGTATCCAATCTACCTAGAGTCTCCATTGTAGTTACTTTTTTTGGTTGACCAAAATCTCTATTATAGGATCCTAACCATAAGACTGGTTAACCAAAAAAAGGAACTACAATGCAAACTATAGGTAAATCGTCTTCCGAAGCCAAGTTGCAGCTGGAATGGGCTCAGACGTCCCTGAAGTGACCTGCACGCAAGGCGCCCGGCGGGCTCAGGGTTTAGAGCTTCTCGTTGAGAAGTTTAAAGCTAGGTACGGGTTCCTTTAAAAGGACCCATAAGTGTACTATAAGGGATCTATTGAGGTTTAAGTTGGGTTTAAGGTTTAGGGGTATAGGGTTCGAGGTCTAGGAGGACAGGTATTGGGTTCAGTTCTCGGGATTACGGTGCAATACGGGTTTCGAGAAAGGTTGAGAACTTGAGAACTTACCAATACGAGTGAACAGCCGATTAATTGGTCGATCTACCAGGGTCATCAAGGTAATTAATTAGGAACTCATGGAACCACTGCGGATGTAGCTTGAGGGAGGAGAGCTTGCTTTGATTCGTTTTGATCTATGAATCTATGTTCGCCGGACTTAAAACTTTTTGGCTTTAGGGCTGAGTGTCCGGAATGAGGTTTAGGGTCTAGCGTTTTGGGGTGATTGTGATTTAATCAGGCAATTAGGGTTCCGGGGTTTGGGTTCACGGGTTTATCAGGCTGTTCGCTGTGAAAACCGTGTCCACGGACAGGCGGATTCAGAGTAATTGCTTGATGGCAAATCGCAGTACTGGCGATCCAGTCCTGGTTCACAACCGCCAGGCTGTGCATGAAGTTGTTCAGGAACAGATCGAGCGATACTGGAAGGGCTGCCCGAAGGTATTCTCTGGACGGTATCAAGGAAGGCCAGCTCTGTTGTTGTAGTGTTGGTCTTAAACTACCTTAAGACTGATGATGACAAACACGATGGCTAATGACAGATCACCAGCAAGATGCAAATCACAAGACTGCCGCAAATAGAGAGCAACCCCATGGCATGCAGCCACCTAGCTAGTGCGGCTCGATTGATGCCGCCATCTGTGGCTTGTTGAGAGTTATTGCTCTAGTTTGTAGAACCTCTCTTAGATGCTCTTAGTGTCTCGTTATACTCGTCATGGCATGTGGCCCGCTGTCTGGCCCTGTGGGTGTCTCGGTTGAAACAGTTCGAGGATAAGCTTCCGAATACCGCATCACACAAAAGTGCCCCATCCTTGACTTCAATTCACCTCCCGGCGTCCAGGTTCAAGGCTCCAGAGTAGTCTCCGTTGTAGTTCCTTTTTTTGGTTAACCAAAATCTCTATTATAGGATCCTAACCATAAAACTGGTTAACCAAAAAAAGGAACTACAATGGAGACTCTAGGTACTTCAGCGCTCCCAGCAGCTGAGTGGCAACCGCTCCAAGGGTCCCTGCGCCCTGAGAAGTTTCCGTCCTCGTCCTCTTCACCAATGTAGGTAGTTGTCAAAATTATGGTCCCTTTTTGGGTACCCTAAATAATAGGTGCCGTATTATATTAGGGACCCGAAAAGGGACTATAATTTTGACAACCACCCATGTGGAAGCGCCATACTCTGATGCTCCCGCTCCGACTCTAGTCCAGGCAGTGGCCAAAAGAATAGAATACCCAATATGAAGCTTGAAACTGTCTCAGCAGCGGCTTCCATTTAAAGAGATGGGTCCAGCAATTAAGTCTAAAAGGGTGCAGGATACCGAGTTTCCGGATTTCAAGTTTATGGTTTCGAGTTCAGTTGGGTGAGTTTCGAGATGAGGGTTAAGCCTGTAGGGGTTTAGGGTTTAGGGCTGTGTGAGATGCAGGGAACAGGGTTTACGGTCGAGGTGCTGCGCTGGGAGTGAAAGAAATTTATGGCTTAGGGTTTGGAGTCCGGTGGGGGCACAGTAGAAGCCAAAAAGTTGGAAACCCCGTAGCCTCAATCCTTAAGAGTAATGTAAAGGGAATCCCAGCACTATTTGGCCTTAATCCGGTTCCAACTTATGGGGTTTGCTGTATGACTGCTCAAAGTTCGAGGATGCTTTGCTGGACCATTCTCAAAAGCCTGAACCGGGCCCGAACACCTACAAGTGTGGTGGAATGTGTGGTTGAGGGGATTGCGCCCAACCACGCAAACTATTGCTACTTGCCAGGGCTCGGAGGGACTACCTTAGACTACTCAAACCGGCTTGTTGGCAAGTTCTTATTGCAAACCCTTGTACGGGATTTATAGGGACCCTACAAGTAGGTTTTGGTAGGTTAGGGTAGTTGAGCCTCGGCCTTAATGTTTCTATGAAGTCAATTTTCTTAATCGCACCAGCCTTCAACATCGGAAGCAACCCTGATCCCTGCTACACCCGGAAACTCTGCAGAACTCACCCTTGTGGCTGGAGAGTTTTAGCTTCTAGCAAAGTCTCCCAAAACAATCATATGAGCCTTGAAGCTCACCACCAAAACCAACTCGACCCCGGGTAGCCAGGATTTAGGGTTTAGGGCATGGCCCCAGCAGGGTTTGGGGGTTCAGGTACCTCAAACCCCGACCCTGAGCCCGACGATGCGAGCCTGCTCTTTCCCATGCAATATTCCAGCCTCCGTCTTTCAGACTGTCGACTTGAGAGGTTCCAAAAATTAGGAGTACCGTATTTGGGGGTCCTTATAATAAGGATCGTACTACAGCAACAGCACTGCTTAAGAAATCATTGGTTTAAGAAATTGAGCCCCACGGACAGCCGTGCGAAACAAATACATATATATATATATACATAAAATGCGCATTCAAAATATGAAATCCAGGGTACCCTGGACTCGGTGTGCCAATTTCTTATTTTGCTCTTTCTCATTTTGTCTTCGCTGGTGTTGTTCGCACAAAAAAAGAAACCAAGAAACTAAGGGAGTAGATTTCGTATTCCAAAGGCTCGGCGCCAAACCCTTACAAAGAAAACCAAGAAATGAGAGCACAGAAGGATTCTGTGCCCCCCTCAATTTCTTAGTTTGGTGGTTCTTTCCTCTATGGCAAAGCTTAATTTCAGCCTTTGCAAAGCCTCCAAAGCCCTCCAAAGCTGATGCTAAGGCCTTATTATTAAGCTCTTATTAGGCAAGCCCAGAACCCCCCAAAATTAAGAAATCGAGCCCCTCAATTTCTTATTTTGGTGGTTTTTTTCCTATATGGCAAAGCGGAGGGCTTTAGAGGCTTTGTCAGGGCTTAATAAGGGCTTAAATTAAGCTTTGCCGTATAGGAAAAAACCACCAAAATAAGAAATTGAGGGGCTCGATTTCTTAAATTTAAGAAATTGAGGGGCTCGATTTCTTATTTTGGGGGTTCTGTGCTTGCCAAATAAGGGCTTAATAAGGCCTTAATAACAGCTTTGGAGGGCTTTAAAGGCTTTGTAAGGGCTTAATAAGGGCTTAAATTAAGCCTTGCCATTTTTTAGGAAAAAAACTACCGAAATAAGAAATTGAGGGGCTCGATTTCTTATTTTGGGGGGTTCTGGGCTTGCCTACTAAGGGCTTAATAAGGCCTTAATGACAGCTTTGGAGGGCTTTAGAGGCTTTGTAAGGGCTTAATAAGGGCTTAAATTAAGCTTTGCCATATAGGAAAGAACCACCAAAATAAGAAATTGAGGGGTTCTTGTAAGGGCTGATTGCAAGCTGGGTAAAAAAAATGGCATTGATATGATGGCGTTTCAAGAGTCTGAAGGCTGCCGTGCCCGAGTGGATAAGCACGTGACCTAGAATGGAAGGTGCCGCGGGCTCGAATCCTCCTGCGCCCTCATTTCTTGAATGTTTTTTATTTGCTGCCGTTTCAAATTAAGAAATTTGGGTTAAGAAATCCAGGGTACCCTCAAATCCCGAAACGTTTTTTACTGAAAAAAGGTGCGCTTCAAAAATAAGAAATCGAGCCCCCCCTCACGAAAAATACAAAAATAGCTGTGTCTTAACCAGCGCTGTCGTCGTACTTAGGGTACTATATTAGGATCCCCTATTTTCCGGAACCCCCACTTGTGAGGGTGTGCTTAAGGGATCAGCGGACTTAGTAAGCATATTTGCAATTCGGGTAAAACCGCTTGCAGCTGCTTCTGACGCTAATTCAGATACTCATGAACATACTGCCTATATGACCTTTTGGGAAATGTGTCATAGACACATTACGTAGTGTTCGCAGCGTACGGGGCGCTATCTATCTATTTATGTATTTACTACGGCGCTATTCAGACATATAAACGAAGGATTAAATATATGTACATATGTACACAACTGTTGCTCAGTGTTGTTTACTATACTGAAAGATACCCCGAGACCCTTTTCTCAAAATTAAAGGCTTGAAGACCTAGAGCGCGTGAGCAATTGAAGCGCCAGCGAGGATATGAGATAGGGCTTAGGGCTGAGAGCCTTTGAGGCTTTTGCTGGTAATTCTCTTAAAGCTTCAGGTGCTGAAGGTAATCAGAAGCTGCAATTCGAGGTTTCTGACCAATCAAGCAGCTCCCAAGGACCCGGAACAAACGCAGAGTAGTGCCTGCGGTTTCCGACATCTACGTCCGTATCCCCAAAAGCTGAGCTGACTGTGGGTACATGAAATCCTGCACCCTACAGTACAGTGACAGAACCCTGGAAGGAATCCTTGTCCGGTCTAGCACCGCTACTTAAACTAACCCAAGGCCAGCATCCTAAGCAAACACAACTGAGTAGACGTAGACAGCCTCTTGGGCAAGTTCGCTTCACCCCGAATCCTAAACCTTAACCGAAGGTTCAGTCCTGCACCAGAAAACAGGAAACCTAGACTGCCGAGTAGCAGGGGAATGAGCTTGCGTGGAACCCAGGAGATTGCCTGCTCTGGGCAACCATACCTCGGAAGGATGTGGAGCCGATAGAGTTGCGGGTTTAGGGTTTAGCATCTAGGCTTGGGGCTTGGGCTCAGAATCTACCATGGTAACTATTAAGTAGGGTCCTTTTTTGCGTCCCAAAATAGTACGGTACCTTGATATACAGGCTCGATCCTAAAGGGACCCTAAGAAAAGAGAACTGCCCATTAGCACCTTTATAGAAACCCCAATAGAAGCCGTTATAGATCCCGGAAAGGCACCCTTATTTTTAGCATTTTTTTGGTATGGCTTCGAAGGCTGACTGTCTGAAACCCTCGAGGCCTGCATCATCCTAAGGCTCCCAAACCCGAAACTCCGAAATCCTACCTGAACCCGTAAACCCTACATTCTATATTAAGCCCAAACCCTTACACCCTAAACCCCTAAACCCTGCACCCGTAACGCCTAAATCCCTAGAGTGTAAACAAAAATACTCTACGTCAAATTGAACCCCCAAACCCCAAAACCCCAAATCCCAAACCCTTAAACCCCGAACCCTAGTAAAGCCCATAAAGTTGGAAACCGGATTAAGGCCAAATAGTGCTGGGATTCCCTATACATTACTCTTAAGGATTGAGGCTATTCGGATTCCAACTTTTAGGCTTCTACTGTAAGGCCTGAGGCTCGGACACTGCGATGTCCAGATCGGTCTGGTCGCTGCCGTACTGCAAGTACACATGGGGCCTTGGAGCACTGGGGCCTTGGAGCATGACCCTGCTTCCCGCGAAAAGATAGGACAACCTCAAGAACAAGTATACGTGATTATGTATAAATACAAAGATATGCATATATATATATATACATATGGTCATACCCCGCATATCTATATCTATATATATATGTGGGGCGAAAGAGAGAAAGAGCGAGAGGGAGATCTGATGGACCTTGAAGGGGCATCATACTAATTCCTCAAGTTTTAAGGCATTCTATAGTAAACAAGCTATCATAAAGCTTGATCAGCTGCCCTAACACCAAACCCCTATACCCTAACCCCTAAACTCCGAAACCCTGAACCCCCAAACCCTGCATCGGAGAGAAATCATTGGAGCGAAGCCTAGAGCTAAGAACACAGAGGGAGGGGCGAATCGGATGCACAACTTGTCCTGGAGTTTAATGGTACAATACATTATATATATATATATATATATATGTGTGTGTGTGTGTTTGTCTATGTCTATGTCTATGTCTGTATATATATATATGTTTATATGTATATATGTACTCCTTGGCCTCGAAGGGGCTCCTATACGGTAACTTTTTGGGCCAAAGTATACACTCGATGGTTGCGGGGACTCTGAGGGTCTCACGGTATCTAAAGCAACCACTCGGTGGTTGGCGCGGGCGTCAAGCCCTCAAACCTCAACATGTTGTGGCCTCAATCCAACCCTTGGGCTTCGGGTTAGTGTTTAGCTAGGTGGGGCTTTTAAAGCTTTTGAAAAATATTGGTAAATAAGATCCTCTTAGGCCCAATAAGGGAAAAAATTTCCCAAAGCCCTTAACCCTAGGTAGTGTTTAGAGTTTAGGGTCCAGAGTACAGGGTTAAGGGTTTATAGAACCCCCCAAAAGCACATAAGCAAAAATTAGGATAGGGATATCCCATATAAACCCCCTTATTATAAAGCCCAATAAGGTAGGGATATCCCCATAAATTGCTGATGATTATGTGCTTTTTGGGTCCCTAATAGTTGAAAACCGTGGAGACTCGAAGAGATGGTTTCCGCAGTCACGTTCGGCAGGGGCTTTGCGGCCTTTACGGCTTTTAGAGTTGAACCCTAAGGCTCAAAGTGGCCCAAAAGCCCTACATAATAGGGTCTTAGGCCCAAAAGCCTTAAAATATGAGTCCTTAGAGCCTTAGGGTAAGGGCTTCTGGGCTTTTTGTGCATAGTGTTCGGCTGTTTTGTGGAACCACGGCTTCGCGGTTTGTCGCCGTGGTTTCAGTTGAAAGGAGAAAGGCGTAGCTGCAACCGAACGACATGTCGAAGTCAGTTCAGAACGCCAAAACCCAAAGCCTACTAAAGAGGTAAGCATGACATCCTAAGCTCAGATCTCAAAAACGCTATCCTGAAACCCCGAATGCTGTCTCCCTTGTGTCTGTCGAGAGGCTTCCGCGTCAAAGGATCCACTTCGAACGTGCCAGGGCATTGCGTTGCGCATTTGAGGCAGCTGGAGCAAACGGTTTCGTCAACGAAAAGGCCTATGGGCGTCTGGGGCTTCGCAGAAACTGCACCGTCAGCAAGCTTGGGGATGGGCTTGAGTACCACTACGGGCTATTAGACCTTAAGGGTACCTTAATCTACCCTTAATAGGGTCCTAATAGGGATCTTTAGGGTCTAACAGCCCATAGTGACTGCCATAGTGGTAATTGATTACATAAGAAGAGAAATGCTTTCTTCTTTGGGCTTTCACATGCTAAGCGTTTCGAGCTTGGGTTTATAAGGATAACCTTACCCAACACACAAAGCCCCTCCAGGCAGAGTTCGTGGGCTTAGCATCCATGAGAACCCCTCAAGGAGCCTACTGTCCCTTTCTTACTTGGTCCACTAACGCTGATTGGACCATATACCCCGTATGGCCTCTATTTGAGGGCTACTTACCCTTTCCCCCCCTAAACCCCTAAACCCCAAAGAGCCTCAGCCCCCAAAGGAGCCTACGATCCCTCTTAAACCTTAAACCCCCTAACCAGGGAGAGCCTACTTTCCCTCCTAAACCCCAAACCCCGACCCATTTCTTAGCTCATTAGAGCCGATCCCCTAAACTTTCCCTGTCTTGTTCTTATAGAACCCTAGATAAACCCTAAAGGAACCCTTATGGATCCCTTTAAAGGGACCCTCAACCCCCTAAGCCAACCCCCCCCCCCCNCCCCCCCCCCCCCAGGAGCCTACTTTCCCTTTCTTGTTCCACTGGCTCATGGCGATGCCCGCGAGTTTGCTCCGCCGAAGCGTCGTGTCCTTGGGGTACCCCCGTCCCAAAAATGAATTCAACTGACAACCCCAAATAGCCCAGGGGCCTGACACACATTGGCAGTGGCCTACAGGCCCTAGACCCTACCTATAGTCTCCATTGTAGTTCCTTTTTTTGGTTAACCAAAATCTCTACTAAAGGATCCTAACCATAAAAAGGAACTACAATGGAGACTCTAGGTATATCCGAACCACAATGGGTGAAAAGACAAATGCCGAATTCTTAGGTAAAGGACCTGGTGCAAGTTTCAACCCGAACACCCTCAAGCTCTCAGCCCCTTCGCATTGCCCGGCCCAGCATCGTAACTTTCTCGTGTCGCATCGTCGCTAAGAGTGCGATATGCAGCATTCACAATGACCTGCGCGGCATCACGCTGGATGACAAGGGCTAGAGGAGGAAGTCCGTCGTAGCGTTTAACAAAGAACCTCAAGTACATTCCAAGCACAAGAGATGAAACTCCAAGAGCGAATACGTCCTGTCAGAACTACTGTAAGGGCCTTAACAGTTGGAATAGGGTTTTCGGGGTCCTTATTATAGGTATAGTAGAATATACCCCCCAAACCCTTTTCCTGGACATTGATGTTTGCAGG
Organism: Symbiodinium sp. clade A Y106; assembly: GCA_003297005.1. Taxonomy (NCBI): domain Eukaryota; class Dinophyceae; order Suessiales; family Symbiodiniaceae; genus Symbiodinium; species Symbiodinium sp. clade A. The sequence goes on from BGNK01007693.1 coordinate 15,747, forward strand.
GTGAAAAAAGTCAATACTTTTTTGGTTGTTTTGTTCCCCACGGCGGCCGTATCGACCGTATCGGCGGGGTTCCGTACTGGACGTTAGTCCCGTCCCTCGGGGTCAGACTTGAATGCAAATGATGCGGCTCCGGCAGTGTGTTAAGCAAAGGTAGTTGAAAAAAACATTTTCCGCTCCCGCCCCAACATGAAATCGAAACACTTCGCAAGCAGCAGTGCTCATGAACCAATCTGGAACGTCCGAGCGGCTGCCCTGGAACAACAATCCAATCTAGCCC
>BGNK01007694.1:0-16014 GCA_003297005.1 Symbiodinium sp. clade A Y106
AGTGGCCGAGGGGGGGGCAGAAGAAGAAGGCCCCGGTTTGAAGTGGTTGTGAACCCACAGATAAAAGAGTGCCCACGCAGCAAGACCAGCGGCACAGCCAAAGCCCAAGATGAATGCCAAAGCAAGAGCGGCGAAAGAGGAAGGACCGCAGTAGAAAGGGCAACCCAAACCCCGACACCCCTGAATGGACAAACCTGAAAAGGCTAACAAAGTCCATCCCCAGGGGGCCCCTCTGAACTTTGAGCAACGGCGGGAAAAGCAACAGCTCCTGAGGGCAGCTTACGAATCAGTGGCCTACATTCGCCGGCATTCAGACATATCTGACATACTGGAAACATGTGGCAATCCCATGCGGCCGTCAGCAAGGGCGGGAGCGAAGAGGCCAGAGACACTTTGGATAGACAGGTTTTTTGACAGTTCTGAAGTTAGTTTTTTTGTTTGATTCTTCACTGATTAAGAAAATATGCCTACACAACCAGAAGGCTATCTTGGACAAAAGCTTCTATCTGCATGTGTATAGACATGCAGATGGGATTTCTATCGAACGCACAGAGATGCATCTTAACGTGCCTGCATATTTTCAACATATTTGCATCATCTATACATCATATATACATCATGTCTACATCATATATACGTCATACATACATCATACACATATATGGTGCCGCGTCGCCGCGTCGCAGGCCNTTGTTTTATTTAGTTGAAAATCGTGCTTGGCTTGTGAGGTTCTTGCGAAAACTGTATCGGCCGTTTGTCACTCCAAGCCGAGTTTCGGTTGGGTTCGCTTTCATGTACGCTTGAGCACGCGTTTGAATGATTTTCATTCGGGACTCTTGAGCAAGGGACCTGAGGAGAGTGCGGATGGGGATCATGACCAGGTAGAGGCAGTAGTAGTAGCGGTATTATAAGTAGTGATAGTAACCGAATGGAGCTCAGGGCAGGTCGGAACTGTATCACATCCTAAGGTCCAAACCCTTAGCAACCGGACGCCAGATGCCCAACCAGCAATAGCCATGGAAGGGGGCGCAGCCGACCGCAACCACAGTGGGGAGGGGCAGGGGGGAACCCACACCACAGGGAACCACAGGGGGGAGGGGGGATACCATGGNGGGGATACCATAGGGTGGGGGGGGGAGGGGGGGCCTAGCAGCGCTGCACCATATATACACACTTACATGTTTACATCTTTGCCTATGCATACACACACTTGCATATGTAATGTATGTGCTTTTGTGCATGTATGTCTGTATGTATGTATGCATGTATGCAGGCATGTACATGTCTACACCCGTGCTCCAACATAAGTACATCGAACCATGCTGCTCCGCATTCGACGCCCACCTGGAGCAGATGCAGCGTCTCGAAGACATGCACCATGCCCCACTGCCACAGCTCCTGCTTTTGCGCAAAGGGCTTTTGGAATATCACTGGGGCACGAAAAACCAAATCCCGCCGACGTGGTCTAGATTCACAGCACCGCCCCAGTTAAACACCCACAACCCACCAGAAAACGACAGGTCGAATTCGACTGCTCGAGTAGTCCTCCGCTGTGACAACCGCATAGCGGCCAGCTCGGGGGCCTGCGGCCACGTGTCACGGCCAGTGCACAGAGACGAGGCGAATCAAGGTGCTGAGCCATCAGAAGAAAAGCTGCGAATCCAACTCGGCGGATTCACAAAGCTGCAAGAGAACACGGCGGTTCCCCAGGAGAAAGATTTAGAGCAATGGCGACACACAGCCCATCACATGCCTCCAAACCAGTGATTGAAAACGCCGGCATTGGCTGCTTTGCTGAGCTCCTGCCCAACCACATCGCCCGTCATCGTGAATCGTGAGACTCTCTGTGTGTTATCAGGTCCGTGGCAATGAGGCCTCCAGTACAGCGGGGAATTGGTGCTGAATGCCCTGCCAGCTACCAGTTTCTCAATTGCATTCTGCAACAAGCACTCATGTGGCTCCCGAGGGAATTTGGTCTCCAAAGCCTCCATTCCGAAGAACCAGGTGGCAGGGCTTCCCACGAGAACTCCGCGGCTTCGTAGAGCTTCCGCTGCCTGACCTAATAGATAGGTGCAAACGGTGTTTAAACCGACTGACAAATTGATGACAAAAGCATCCTGTGTTCAGTGCCGAGTCGCCGTTAATAGACGGGTGTGGCGAGGCTATCAGCCCTTGTAGGCAGCAGACAGCATGAACATGGGTAAACATGAGAGTCGAGAACAGTGTCCAGTAGAACTGGCTTCATGCCACTTAGCAGCGCAGCCGCTTCATGGACAGCATGTTGGCCGCCCGCGCTGTGCGGTCCTGAGATACGAGCAAGGTGAAAGAACGGTTAATCCCAACCCAGCGGAGGTCTTTTCCAAGCATCGGTGTCGTGGAGGAGCTCGGTCATGCGCGCAGCTGTTGGTGCCAGAGATTCGGGAAGACCCAAGGCTCGCCTTTGTTCATCAGATGCGAGAGCCTATTCCAGAGCCATACGCCATACGACGCGACACCGAAAGTCTGCCCTGCCGTTGGGTTGCATGGCCCGATCCCGCGCCGCCTTCACGGCGGGCAAGTTCTGCAGGGCACTGTTAAACCTAAGCACCGCTGTAAAGCAACGGATGTCATGGGAAACTGCAGAAGCATGATGATGAGGGTGTGCCTTCATGAATGGGCTGCAAGATAGCTTTGCGATTGGTGCTACCAGCCGGGTTGGAGAAGTTACCGGCTGTGTCAGCAAGTCAATAAGTCCTGGCCCAGAAGCTGCGCATCAGTGTCGCCAAAAAGATTTGGCTTCCTTTGCAATCAGCCGGCAAGTCAACTGTCATGTAAATGGAATCTCTTGCATGCTGCAGTCTCCCGTCCAAGTGCCCCAAGTCTCTGCAGCAGTGCAAGCGACTTATTCGCATCCACCTCAAAGTCGCTGCACTAGCACACTGCCAATGGAGTACAAATGAGGCATGCACATGTCTTCTAAATGCGAGGCGAACGTGTCGTTGTAATTCTGAGAACTTCTCAGAGCCACTCACGACTCTGTTCACGACCACTTAAACAGAAACTTACGTATCAACTGCTACTATGGCAGCACAACTGCACATCTCGAATGATCTAGATTCGAATCTAGTTCCAGGCCGGTACACCAAACGTTGTGCTGCAAATCAAGAACACCACATCCAAGTACCTCGTCTCCTTCATCCTCGGACTGCTCCAACGGCTGCAGCGCATGGGACAATATTTTTTCCTGTGCAGGGCTGTGTCATTCTCGTCAGCACTGAGTGCTCATGGCATGTCCCGTTGGGAGCATGAGGAAATCGAATTCAACTCCGGTTCTATCACAGAGCCTGCAGCCACCTTCTGTACTACAAGTGACGGTGTGTGTCTCAAGCATGAGCTTTTTGCTTGGGTTTCGGCCTTAGCCTCAGCCGTTCGTACAGAAACCTATGCAGGCGGCCTCTCTGCTAGAACGAGCCGAACGTGTGGGCGTTTCCAACTTTCCGAGGGTTGGTTTCTTGAGGAGCCACGGCTGTGTATCTTGAAAAGGAAATCCAGCAACGGTGGCACGCTTCAATCAAAGCTCAGGCCTGTCGAAAAAGCAGAAAGTCTCCTGACATCCTTTGCTTGGGCTACATCGCCTGCTGTGCTTGCAACGTTCAATGTAAGATATCCGACAAGCCCAACCTGCTTCCGCAGCTGCGCCAAGTGAGCCTCTCGTGCACCGGCCATGGCTGAAGCAATGGCATCCTCCGCCTTCAACCGTGCACCACCAACCACTGCGACGCAAGAGACTCGCAAGAGCTTGATTTAATTTAATTGCACTCGTCAAGGGCTAAGCCAAGTTGCACACATTGCAAGGGCACCGGCGAGAGCCGAGGGGTGGTTTTGGGGCAGCAGTGCAAGCGTCGAGCCTGTCATGTCCGCACGTCAAACAAAGGGAGCCTAGACCTCGCCGTACTGATACATTCTACAGCGTCTACGGCTTTTGGCAAACTGACACTGCTCCGCGTCGGAGGAGCCATAGGAGCCTTCAGGTTTGGAACCGTCATCTTCGCAGGAGTGCTGCGCAACTTGCCTTGTCTGAACAAGAGCTCCCAACAACTCTAGCTGCAAGGCGCGCAGTGAGCAGAGCTGCCCATGCAGAATCGGCTTCATGGTCTGCAGACTGCAGAACAGGTGCCGTTGCACAGCCGCCAGGCCCGCTCGGCAATGAAAGCGAAGTTCCTGCATGCAGGAGAACACACACTTCCATGAAATTGCTTCAACCCCAGCTGACATGCCTTATCACTATCCGAAACTCCTTCAAAGTTCAAAGACCTCCGAGCCAGCGCCACAGGGTGCCAACACGGGCAAAGGTCGTGTGAGTGGTTTTTCCGTTTCCCGCTTTGCACGCAGGTGACCTGGAGTGACTGCCGAGCTACCCAACCCGGGGCCGGGGCATGGCACAACAATGAAAAACAAAACAATATGTGCCATCGCCCAGCCGTGCGACAGCCGCCCAGTTACCGATATTAAGGTTCGAGAAACAAATCACGGGGAGATGTGTAAAAACGGGCAGGTTGCGTTCACCTCGAGCTTCTGGCCTCGGGATGAACATACGGCATTCAAAGCCTTCATCTCGTGCAGCTGACTGTCAGGATCATGCGAGAGAAGCTATCCGCACGGACGCCCTCACGCGACTGAGGATGCAATCCATCCTTTCCGAAGCACACGGCTTTTAGAGTCACTCCGAACACTCCCCACTCAAGCCCTGAGTTTTTACTTCCGACCTCTTCGACTGTTCTGCCCTTGGCCTTGGCTCCACGGTTCCGCTGAAGCCATCAGCACGACTGCATGCTTGGCTGATTCGGATTGCAGGTCAGCGAAACTCCAAGATACTCCACCTTTTATGGATCTTGTTACAAACCAAGCCGAGCTCCACGCGTCGTCTTTTTGGGGATGCTCCTCCTCGCCTCATCTAGCAATTAATGGTCGAAGCTGCCGCACGGAACCGCCTGCATGTCGCACCACCAAAGCTGGACCAAACCTAATCGGCCTCATCAGTCGTCGAAAGAAAGCCTTTTCATGCCTACATCTAGTCTGGACGAAGAGCTGACTCGCTCTTGAGGCTCTGGATGGCCATCTGGAACCGGAGCCAGCCCTGCATCCATCGTTGGGGCCTCTGCGTGCGCATCCTCACACCTTAGTGCTCGTCAGCAACTACTGATCTGCATCCTGCCGGCATATTTTGACAAGAAGGGGCACAAGGCAGGCGGCAGGCTCAGGCAGAACACAGCAGCCGTGCCAGGAGGACCAGAGGAGGACCAGAGATGGCAAGTGAGCAAAGTGAGTACATCCTAAAGGATTCCATAGCTTTCTGAGGCGCCCCTGTTGCTTCAAAGCCTGAGCTGCCTCAACGTAGCGCTGCACATCGTCTGGCTCCTGTTGGCACGGCGAACGCTGGGCCGTGCTAGGTGCATGAAAGGCACAGCACGCTGCGGCACAGTCCGCTGCCTTCTCTGCATCTTCCTGAGAAAATGAAAACCACGGCTGTCGGCTCGTGCACTTGGAAGCTCCTGGCCTGCATCCTTTGCTTTTCTCCTTCCATCTCCAGAGCCAAAATGCTCTTCTTCCTGGGACGGGACAACTGGGGAAGGTGAGGAGGCGCTAGCAGCTAGCAAAGGGCCGAAAGAAGCCAAGCCACTGCTGGTACGGATATAGCTGTCGAAGCGCTAGGATTTCACGCTGCACATCTTCTGTGGCATACTCTTCCTGAAGCCTCCACCATGGAATGTGCATGAGTCCAGCAATCGAATTCCTGCTGACGTTTTGCAACACCCACCCCACTTGACAGTGGTGTATAATAGTATTGAAACTAAGAAACACAGCAGAAGGAAGCACAGCACAGCAAGCCCCGAGCACTTTAAAGACTCGCCTGGAAGCCAAAACATGTCACGAACGTCTGTACAAGGACGTGCGGGAACTACAGCCAGCATGGACAGCATACCATTACATGCCCAAGGTCTAGCAAGACTCAAGCTTTAACATCCTCCAGACCCCGAAGTCAAACTTCACCGCACCCTGGGGAACGAGCTGAACCGAACAGCGGGAATCCACTGCTAACGCATGAAAATATAGCTCGGAGCGTCACGCTAAGAAAGACGTAGCTTCTGCGTTTCACCCTAGCTAGGTTTCCTCGCTTTGTCGGACCATGTGCTGCGAGTCGGGCGGTGAGCTCCTCTTACTTGACAGATCGCTGGATTCCTTTAATCCTTACATCCAGCCAAGCTGTTACCTCCCAGTTGCTCTTCCCGTCTCAGAGGCTTAATTTGTTGCGCTTGCCCGATGAGCCGCTGGTGTGTCGTTGTTTGGTCAGCCTTTGGGTCGCCCGGCTAGGCCATCTTGTGCTGCGTTCACTATGTCACAATGTCGGCCCCTGTCCCCAGGTGGTGGCTTTCGTCAGGTCTGTCGCTCGAGGTCTGTCGCTCGCCACGCGTCCAGGTCACTTCAAAGCACCCGCCCCCCCCCCCCCCCCCCCCCNCCCCCCTCACGCCCCGCGATGCCCCGCGATGCCCCGCGGCCTCCAGGCCGCTCGTCGGATGCAGTCGTTTCTTTGCTCCAGGGCTGCCTGAGCCAAAGCACGATCCGGTGAGAAACATTTTGCACGTCTAGGAGGAACAGTAGCCGAACAGCGCTCTCCTGGGACCTAGTTATTGTCATCTGTAAAACTGCATGTCGCGCATTTTTACGGCTCAGCAACGGCGCAGGTGCAAGTCAAACCACTCCATACTGAGAACCGAAAGCCAGGCGGCCTGTGGAAGCTCCGCCAGAACTGCTTCCAAGGGCCTCCATTCCTCCCCAGCTCTCCAATCCACAGCAGCATTGCCAAAGAGACCCGAAGACCCCAAGCCAGCACGGGAGAGAATCCCGAAACCTTCAACATGTCTGATGTTGTAAATGTGCTGCCGGCACAACTTCGCGGCACAATAGCGGCCTCGCAGCAAACTCCGAAGCGTCTCTTCCAGGATGTGGACAGGATGTCTGAGATGCACTTCGATTGACAGGAAATTCGGGGAAAGCGGCCTGGACGTGATGCTGGAATTGGCCATCGACTCGTGGCGCCTGCCCGTCGCCCATGGATGAAGCATGCCGTCTGGCCTTTCGTGCGGTGCGGTTGAATTTCGGAGCAAACTTACTAGGCAGGGCACATCCAATCCTTCAAGATCGATTTTCACATACTCCGGTCGGTTGCGACGGCTGCGGCGCACAAAATGAGAATATAAAGCTCCACAGGCTCTCCTTGGTACCATCTCAACGTTCGCATCTTTGAAAGGCTTCTTGTCAAAAAGCCCAGAGATTTCCGGCTGATGGTGGTCAATCTTAAACTCTGCCATCGGTGGGGCCGAGCTTGCACCAGCCACTGCGTGGACTAAAGTCAGGTTCTGACGGTTTTCGAAATGCACTAAGCGCGAGCGAAGCTTCTGAAGAGCAGCTATGTTCCCCTCCACGGCAATGACCTTGAAGCCAGAAGACAAATAAAACTCCGTGTCCAGTCCGCCAGAAGACCCAAAATCAAAAGCCAAGGGCGAAGTACCGGCTACCCGGTTTTTGTAAGGTCGGTGTTTGAACTTCCTACGAACTGGCCTGTTCGTGTAAAGGTTTTGCAGGAGCTGCAAAGATCGAATGAATCGGAGCTGCTCCAGGGTCATTCCAAAAGCTCGGAAGAGGCCGCCCCACGGTCGAAGTTCCACGTCCAAGGATGTAAGCACATTCAGGGCTGTGATCGACTCCTCTGAAACATCCACGGACAAGTAGTCCCAGAGTACGCGGTGGATGGCCATTCCCGCAGCACAGGCACCGGGAGACCTGCGCCTTGCCACCCGAAGGCCGAAGTACTGGAACCATTTGGTTTCTCGGGAGTCCACCATCCACAAATTCCCGGCTGTCATGCGGACTTTGAACAAAAAATTTTGCCACGCGGGTGCTTGACACCCTTCCAGCAACATTTCTGCATGGGGCGGAAGGTCTCCACTTACCCGAAAGAAGGAACCACGAGGCCGGCAGCAGCGCGAAACATTCCGGGTCTCGTCCCAGCACGGTTGAAATCCCAGCTCCTCTGTCGTTCCATCTGGCTTCACCTCTGCACTCGGAAAACAACACAGCTCATACACCCGCCATCCGGACCAGCAGCTCGAGTCACCCCATTCAATCGCTGCCTGGGATGCCTTCAAGGCTAGAGGTGCAATCAGTGCGAGACACACCTGCAAGAGCATGCATCAGCAGAGCTCTGGTAGGGCTTCGATCTCAACACGATCAGATCGAAGGATGGCTGCGACTTTCCGAAGCAATCGCTGGGTGGTCCAGTTGTTTGGGCTGTGATATTCGTAGGAGGCTGTGGTGGCAGTGGTAGCACCATTAGTAGCAGTCGCAGTAACGGTAGCAGTGGCAGCGGCAGTAGCAGTGGGAGTAGTAGTAGTAGTAGGAGTAGTAGTAGTAGTAGTAGTAGTAGTAGTAGTAATAGTTAGTAGCAGTAGTAGTAGTAGTAGAGTAGTAGAAGTAGTAGTAGTAGTAGTAGTAGTAGTAGTACTGGGGATGAAGAGCTGGATGGGTAGTTGCGGCAGACAGCCGTAGCAGTAGCAGTAGATGCGGCGCTTTGGATTGTCGCAACCAGTTCTACGGGCTGTTGAGCCAACACAGCTCAAGCCAGAAGAACGCTTGCGCCTAAAACTTTAAAGGCTCTGCTCTCCGGCAATCGGGGAATGGGAAGAGCCTTCTTCTCTTCCTCGGTTTCGGCGGCTTCCAGAATCTCCGGGCCCAGAGGAGTCATCTGCTGGGGCACCGGGTATTGCACACGGCCTGGATGAATTGCCCAGCGCTGCAGACACTCTACATGTAGGAAGCTGTTCTCCCTTTCAGCCGTTACTGTATGATTTTCAGGGTTTCGTTTGTCAGGCACAGCTACCGTAGCCCTAAATTGACAAACTTCTCGGTACACTGGTTTATTGACTAGAGACAACCAAATAGTGAGGGAGAAAAGCAAGGAAAAAGCGGGAGTGAGTGAAAAAATGCAACAGGGTGAGAAGTCACCTTTGACGTCGACGTTGAGTTCGCAGCACGGTGCCCACGTCCCCACCGGGCTCAGTGACAAATCTTTGACTCACCCTGCAGCACAGCTAGTTTGATCAAAAGCGCCTCCAGCTCCCTCTGATGAACATAGGAGTGCCAATCAAAACGAGGTGCAAACGCCTGGTAGCACACGCCCGGGTCTCAGGTTGAACACGAACAGAATGCCGAGAGTCGGATCTCCACAACGACGGGTCACAGCACACATGTTGCCTGACAGGCCGGGATGCAACTTCGGCCGCGGTATAAGCATGCTCCTTCGTGGCTGTACGACCACCTGCCACAATGCTTTCTCACTGTTTGAAACGAGTCCGGTGCGACTAGCACCGCGGCCCTCACAGCACCCACCGGAACAACGGCGGGGGCCGGGCCTGGGGGGGGCCGAAGGGGCGGACAACCAAACAGACGGCGGGGCCTCCAAGCCCCCTCCCACTCGNCCCCGCGGCCCTCACAGCACCCACCGGAACAACGGCGGGCGCCGGACTTGGGCGGGCCCGATGGACTGCACAACCAAAACGCTGCCGTGACTGCAAGCGTCTCTCCAAGCTATTTTCTCCCAAATGGGCGACGACTCCTAAACACACCCGCCGAGCTTTCTGGCAACACAAATCCACCGGCGACGGATATGGTAGCAGAGAGGCAGTGCTGTCAAATCCGTGGCACGCGGCACAGCTACGCCGCCCAGATGGACGTTAGAGACGGAGTGAGGAGGACGGGAACCCAAAAAAAGGTAGGTGCACAACAGCGCGGGAAGGGCGGGTCGGCCTTACCCTCTTGCCCAGCTAAAGAAAAGAGCGAGAGAGAGAGAGAGAGAATGCATCGCATTCCCGTGTCCGGTTTTTTTCCGACAGAACCACACATCTTGTTGCCAAGTGGCGGGCACCAACAGCAACTTTTGGCTTTGTTTCCTCTTCCTTCTCGGGGTGGTATTTCCCGGGTGCCATGTAGCCTGTCGGGCGGTCTCTCTTGTGAGACCAGGACAGACGTCAACACACCACGTCGCATGCTGCACCGTAGCCGCAACGCAGCCGTAGCCTATTCGAGCAGCTGCAACTTTGTCTTCCCGCACTTTGAGCCAAACATAGATTGTGGTAACCTCGGTTTAATTCGGTGATTGTCCGATGTACGACCTGTTCCACTTCTCGCAAGGTCTCGTCGTGCACATCTGAAACCATGGGCATGATGGCCGAATAAACACGCATGGTGTCCGTACAGTAGCCTCGGCCGGGTGGCGTTGAGTGGCCGCCCACTGATCACGAAGTTGAGGCCAGCACCGTCATCCTGATCAGCGAACCAGATCCGAACGTTCAGAATCCAAAGAAAACTCTTCCCAGATCTTCTCACAAGCTCCCACCCACCCGAGCCCGCATTGCGTTTCGGGTAGAGTAGAGACTGCGGCCACACCTTCCCACCAATGATCATCTCTGTACAGTCTTCCGGGCATCGGCCGCATTCCTTGATCCGGCCAGCCACTGAACCTCACCAAAGCGCGGGCGAAGTTGCCAGGCCCAACGACATTTTCAGGTGTGAACAGTGTCGACGCTGGGCTGACAAACAAACACTGCCAGCCGAGCAACTCTCTGGGAACAGCCTCCAGCCGAAACCAAGCTTGCCACTGACAATCTGAAAATCTACCTGAAAGAAGATACCAGTGATCACAGACTATCCTGTCCTCATGACAGACTAAACATGTGAGGGATTTGGATGCTTCAAGGAGAACGTATGCTGCACCTGTCTTGTAAGCAGACGTAGGCAGAGGCAGTGCCCTTGCCAGCCGGATCCTGGCATCGCTGAAGGGCACGGAAAAGCCGAGGATTGGGGGATGCCTTCGCCCTCGGCAAGGCTGCCGCCACTGCCCAACGAACAAAGAACTGTGGCATGGTTCTGCATCTGACTGCAATCGACGATCAGGACAGACCCAAACCTCAGGCGATCTGAATTTGAAAGACTTGTTTGGACACGACCCAATTGGCAGTTTCGACTTAATCTGTTGTTGATGTAAAGTGCCCAACATCTATGGGGAAATGCTGCACCTGCATCGAAAGAGCTGCTCGGTATGGCAGAGAACAGCAAGCCTGCACCGTTGGGGATCGTTGCAGGCTTCGATCGCATGTTTGAGCTCACACATACAGGCAAGGCAGAGTATCCCACGACTTGCCTGCTTGCTCCAATCGCCAGTTGCAAGGCTGGCCGACCAGCCGCCTCTAGGAAAAGGAGCAAATAAAGGACGACGGCAACCCAGTTCTACATTAGTAACTGTTTACTTCGATCGAAACCCGTCGGGCCCGCAAGCTCAAGAGCACAACCAGTGGAACCGTACGAAACGCACAGCGATTGACACCAGCACTACACAAGGGAGGAGGAAAGAGTTGGAAAAATGTTCTCTTCAAATTTGAAGAGGCAACTCTGCGCTGCAAGTGCTGAGGTCCCCGCAGCGGCAGCAGCTGCGGCAAGCGCTGGCTCTGGGGATCGCTGCTCCATGCAACCTGCCGAAAGCGAGGCTTGGGTGCACGAAACGCGATGATTGTGGTGACGCGTCGGAGGCCGTTGGCCTGTCGTCGCTGATCGGCCCCACTGGAGTCGATGACTGTAAGCTTCCCATCGCTGATGCTCACACAGGAGGTCGCTGCCCTCGCATGTGTGCAGCGGCTGAACATGATGAAACTCAAGCTCGCAAGTGTTGTGCTGCATCATCCCCGGCCCCAGCCTAGCCCCAGATTTGGCAAAGGTCACCTCGTCATAGTCATGACACGTCAAAAGTTACCATAAACAGAACACAATTCTTACCCACCGCACAGAAATGGTAGTATGACGCTCCGGTTGCCTGGGCGGCGATGGGTGCCCCCTGGACTCCTTTGCCTTGCAAATGGCTTCACGCTCAGCTAGACATACTCATTCAGGGCCTTTGGAAATGCTCTTCTGGTCTTTCTTGTGGGTTCAAATCTCCATCTTTTCAACTTTTCAGCTCTTGCTTGGTTCTAGCATGTGCATTGATGTTTTTCTAAACATACACATTCTGCTAAACAGATATCTTGTGCTACCTTTGTTGGCTTCGGGCCGGGTCGCCGGGGAGTGAACCATTTTGCATCCGAGGCCTACACCCCTAAACCCCAGTCCTAAACACCCAGCTTCGGCCCTAAATCCCTACAGTAATGCTGCGGTTGGCCTACGAAGCTAAAGGTTGGCGTGTCGTGTGGGTCGCACTGCATCTTGCAGCGCGCGGTGCTACACTCGAGCTTCTTGTTTTTGGATGTTTTTGGGCTTTCGGGCTTTGTTTGGTTGAAATTTCGGGGCTCTCCAGATTCGCGGAACCTCTATCCCCTCGGGGCGGGTAGCTGACGGGCGGAGGTTGCTGACGGGCAGAGGGCGGACCCGAGGACAGGAGGGGGTGGATAGATAGATAAATAGTATCTGACGGGCACAAGTTCTGGATACGCATACAGCGAGTATCTGACGAGCAGAGGTTGCTGACCCGGCGGAGGTTGCTGACGAGCGCAGGGCGGGTAGGTGACGGGCGGGAGGTAGCTGACCCGAGCAGAGGCGAAGGGGGTGGGGGGGTGGATAGGTAAATAAGTAAATACGTTGCTGATGGGTAGCTGACGGGCAGAGGTTGCTGACGTGCGGAGGGCGGGTAGCTGACGGCAGGTTGCTGACGGGTAGCTGACGGGCGGAGGTTGCAAAGGGCGCGCGGGAGGTTGCTGACGCGCGGAGGGCGGGTAGCTGACGGGCGGAGGTTGCGCACGGGTGGAAACCTCTAACCTCTAACCAGTAGGTATCCGAAGCGGGCTAGAGTAGGAGGTTATGTGAGGTACAAGATGTGTCCGAAAGCCCGCTTCAAGAGCCCCGAAGCCGAAGCTATAGTGTAGCACTGCGCAGGCCAAGATGCAGTGCGACCTACACGACACGACGGCCTTTAGCTTCGTAGGCCAACCGCAGCATTACTGTAGAGATTTAGAGCTGAAGCTGGGCATTTAGGACTGGGGTGTCGACTCTCACAACTTGGGCAATCCGGGTGTTTTATGAAAGGATTGTTTCCCTCCTACCTAGCAAGGACAGATAGGATTTAAGATTTCGACACGCACACTCGCACGGGGCAGGCACGGATTCACGAGTCTCTGACGATTTTTTTCCCTCCTACCTTGCAAGGACAAGCCCGCATTGCAGGGTAACTCCGCAGAACAGTCGAAAGATCACATGACAGCACTCGTGGCAGCATGTTACAGAGACGATTTAAGATTTAGGGTTTCGTCGCTCACCCTCACACGAGGCAGGCAAGGCTCTGCAGAGGAGTTAGGGTGTGGGGTGTGAGGTTTAAGGCTAGCGGCTAACTAAGCTCAAGAGTCAGCAAAAAGAAAGCCCAAAACCCTACAGCACTAAACCCCAAAACCGAACTCCCTTGACCAGAGCGCAAGGACGGGCTGGAGGTGTGGAGGGGTGGAGGCTTAGTTGCCAGTGTCCAGAACCTTAGATCCCGCAAAGGCCCTGGCTGCCCAAAGCAAGTCGCACCAGCACAGAAACCCGGTCTCCAGCCTGAGTGCATCGGGACACAGCCTCCGGAGCTCAGAACCGAGGCAAGAGCCTGTGGTAGCTGGATGCGGAAGTTCCTGCCGCGGGGCAAAGCAGCGCCGGGCTCACACGCTCTTCTTTGCCTGTCCTGCCATGCCCGTCGTTGCAACCGCCGACGGCCGCATTGGCCTCCGACGCCCCCATCTTATCCTCTGCCTGAGACGGAACATCCCACTCCAGGAAGCGCATACAACGGCAGACTTGCGCGAAAGCTAGGAGCACTGGGCCTTCACCAAGCCATCGCCCTTGGGGTAGAGGCGAACTTTGAAACCGAGTGGACTGCTGACAACCTGGAACTCGAGGGAACTCTCCTCCGCAAAGGCTGACGGGTAGAACGCGACTGTCGCCATGTGCGACCAGCGATTGGCATGTCCTCCAGCTGCATCTGCAGAACATACTCCAGGACTTTTCCCCCTGGACTGCGGGGCCGCTGGCAAAATTCGACGAAATTCATTCGCAATAGCTGTAGGAAACAGAATCTTGCATCGCGCCGCCATTTTTCTGATCCATTACGCCTATCCTTTTTCTGAGCTACTTTAGACTCTTGTTCGTGCGAAGCGAACATAACCCGTCACCGAACAACAGTGTGAAAACGCACCCAACCAGCACGCCCGGATGACTGGCATTCCAGCTGACACTCGTGCTTCCCAGCCTACTAGTGAGCCACATGGCGACAGCTCCAGACCCGGGACTTCCACCTGAAGGGAAGTGGTTGCACCAGACTTCTTCCCCACGCCAGCTCTTATGCTGTGATGGATTGCGCAGTTCGAGATCGAACATGTTCGGAAGCTAGCGGTCAGGTTGAGCACGGCATGCCCGAAACCGACAGTCGTAACATGGAAGACTGCTCCTGCGTGTACTGACCCGAGTGCTCTACGACATGCTCAAAATGCTATCAGCGATCACTTAGATCTCATCGTAAGAAACAATAAAAGGAAGTGGTCCGAGAGCCAAATGCCCTGCAGCAAAGGCGGAATGGCTCTGCTAAGGTGGTGCCCGTTTGCACCTGCCAACTGCAGAAGTCACCCACCAAGCGCAGCGGGAGCAGCTCATCAACCTGTGCGGCAGCAGCCCAGCTCAAGGGCTGCCACAGCGCGCTTCATACTGTAAAAACAAAATGCTGGTCGCGAATCAGAAGTTCATGCGGGACAGCCATGCTTGCCATGACACGGTTGGCTTCTTCGGCCGTGTCGTCCTGCGCACTGCACAACACGCAACTTGAGGATTTTTAAATATCCGCCGACCCCGCTGGGGCGGCGCCCAGAAGTTAGACTAGCTTCGGCGTCAGTTCCATGATACTCAACCCTGCTCAACCCCACTCCGCCCCACGCAACCTTACCTCGGCCCCACGCGGCCCTAACCGGCCCCACGCGGCCTAGACTTGCTTGGGCGTCAGGTCCATGATACTCAGCCCTACTCAACCCCACTCCGCCCCACACAACCTTACCTCGGCCCCACGCGGCCCTAACCGGTCCCACGCGGCCCCACTCGGCCTATCCTTGTCGCTAGGTCTAGTAAGACTAATTTGCATAGGCTTTAGTAGAAATTCGTAGTCTTAGAGTAATTTTATTGAATCCCAATGCATGCCCAACCCTTCCCCAGCCCCACTCAGCCCTAACCGGCCCTACTCGGTTGTTTCAGAGTATAATTTAATTGAACCCCAATGCTTTAGTAGAAATTCGTAGTCTTAGAGTAATTTTATTGAATCCCAATGCATGCCCAACCCTTCCCCAGCCCCACTCAGCCCTAACCGGCCCTACTCGGTGGTCCCAGAGTAATTTAATTGAATCCCAATGCATGTCCAACCCCTCCCCAGCCCCACTCAACCCTAACCGGCCCTACTCGGCCGTACTCGGCCCCACTCGGCCCGAACCGGCCCCACGCGGCCCCACTTTCCTTGCAGCCAGGGCCTAGTCTTGGAGTAATGTAATTGAATCCCAATGCATGCCCAACCCCTCCCCAACCCCACTCAGCCGGCCCCACCACTTGGCCTATCCTTGTAGCCACGGCCTAGTCCTAGAGTAATTTCCAATGCATGCCCCAACCCCTCCCCAACCCCACTCAGCCCTACTCGGCCCCACTCGGCCCGAACCGGCCCCACGCGGCCCTACTTGGCCTATCCTGTAGCCAGGGCCCAACCCCTCCCCAGCCCTAACCGGCCCTACTCGGCCCTACTCGGCCCCACGCGGCCCCACTTGGCCTATCCTTGTAGCCAAGGGCCTAGTCTTAGAGTAATTGAATTGAATCCCCAATGCATGCCCAACTCGGCCCTACTCGGCCTTACTCGGCCCGAACCGGCCCCACGCGGCCCCACTTGGCCTATCCTTGTAGCCAGGTAGCCAGGGCCAAGTCTTAGAGTAATTTAATTGA
>BGNK01007695.1:1274-14636 GCA_003297005.1 Symbiodinium sp. clade A Y106
CGACGACATGGCCCTTCACAAACCAACAAACTCATACTCAAACCAACACATAAACATAAATATTCATGGTACATATGTTACAACCCCTGGCACTCTGCCTTCAGAAATGTGTCAGTGGCCGTGTCATTGCCTCCTGGGAATCAAAGATAGATAAGCACATTCCCGACGACATGGCCCATCACAAACCAACAAACTCTTACTCAAACCAACACATAAACATAAATATTCATGGTACATATNGTCAGTGGCAGTGTCATTGCCTCCTGGGAATCAAAGATAGATAAGCACATTCCCGACGACATGGCCCATCACAAACCAACAAACTCTTACTCAAACCAACACATAAACATAAATATTCACGGTACATATGCTACAACCCCTGGCACTCTGCCTTCAGAAATGTGTCAGTGGCAGTGTCATTGCCACACTTCCAAAATCTACAAGACTCCAGACCACACAACCGACGACACATACACATGAGCTGGCAATTGTGGCACTCTGCCTTGCTGAAGAGTCACCTTCTCAGTCCACGACCGGGTCGTTGATCTCAACACGTTGCTCACGATGAGTGCTGTCGTCAACCACTTGAGCTTCAATTTCGTTAATCAGCTCGTTCACATCATTGACATCGGCATCATCTTGAACAGGAGCAGGTTCATTGCTGCCCCTGGCCGCCTCTCGACCTTGTGGGAAAAAGAATCTTGTCGAGGTCGAGCTAGCACACTTGAGAGGGCAAGCGGTGGCCTTGTCCCGCCCGGTCGAGTCACAGTATCGNTGTCGAGGTCGAGCTAGCACACTTGAGAGGGCAAGCGGTGGCCTTGTCCCGCCCGGTCGAGTCACAGTATCGATTGATGCACTCAGAGTGAAAGAGGTGACCACACACCAGCGCTTCCACAGCCTGCATTCCATGGAAACAAAAGAACAAACACCTCACGTAAAAAAGGTGCTGCTTCGAGGGTGTGTGGGATGGTCAAACAGACAGAATTTACATACAGATCAGTTACAATTATCAATNCAAACACCTCACGTAAAAAAGGTGCTGCTTCGAGGGTGTGTGGGATGGTCAAACAGACAGAATTTACATACAGATCAGTTACAATTATCAATGGTTCATAAAACAACGATAAATGAAACGTGCCTGCCTGGTCCTGATTCATCTCCGAATGGCAAATGACACAGATGTCCTGGTTCCATCGGTTCGGAGGAGCAGGCACATTCGGAACATCCTCCTCCTGAACACCCTCCTCCTGAACGAAGCCATCGATGACATCGACATCGTCGGCCTCGGTCTGGTCCTCGGCCTGGCCCTCGACCTGGTCCTCGAGCTGGTCCTCGATATCGACCTCGTCCTGGGACTCGGTGCTGGGTGCCGTCGCCCTGGCCTTGGCCTTGGCTTTCGACTTGCCCTTGGCTTTGGCTTTGGGCTTGGCTTTGGCTTTCGACTTGGCTGCCACGAAGGGCGCAACCGCAGTCATGTCAGCACCAGCCGTCGGCTCACTGTTCTCGGAGGTGTCTAGCTCCATCGGCACTGGCAACTCAACTGGCTCAGGTGCACTGGCCACTTCTGCCTCCGCTTGATTGNCTTGCACAACACTCGGCACTCTGCCTTGTTCCCTTCCTGCAGCCTGGCTGCCATCATTGGCTGCCTGGCTTGGATCAGAACGAGGAGCAGCACGAGGGGAGAAAGACGGCTGTTGAATCCGCACTCTGCCTTGTTCCCCAGTCCCAGCCTGCCTGCCATTGGCTGCTTGGCTTGGATTGGAAATAGGAGCAGGCGTGGGCAAAGGATCAGAAACGACAGAGTCTGGCACTCTGCCTTCCGATACCACATCTCTTGGGGCAACTGGAGCAGGATCAGAAACGACTGAGGTCGGCACTCCGCCTTGTGATGGCACACCNCCGTTGGGGCAACTGGAGCAGGCCCTCGAGTGAAACTGAGACGTCCTTGTGTGTCGGCACTCTGCCTTGCTGCAGATCTCCTTTGGGCATAGGTCGTTACCTCATCGGTCATCCATGTGCCCTGCCATCCACATTCCAAGGCAACTCTGTGGACACTCTCCTCAGAGATATTCACCCCAGCTCCCAGAACTGGTTCCGCTACACGGCGCCAGTTGCTGCCCGAGTGCTCGGCAAGACGGNCCCCAGCTCCCAGAACTGGTTCCGCTACACGGCGCCAGTTGCTGCCCGAGTGCTCGGCAAGACGGTCATGGGCCATGGCACATCGCTGACCAAGCAAGGTGTACTTCATGTCGACCCTGTTGGAGTCGATGAAGTGTGGTCGAAAGGTTTGGAGGCAAGGCAACAGAAGGCCAGTTCGTGTGCTTAAGGTAACGATACCACCGTAATTGTCCTGGACACGACGTATAACACGGAAAGTCATGGCTTTTGCCTCGTTTTCCATGGAAAAAGCCATTGCCTTGTGGATCAAGCAGCGAGCTTACTACGCTCCATTCCAAAATCGTGAGTATATGATTGAAGCATTGCTGGAACTGCAGGAGGAGCTGCACACGTACCGTCAATGATCATTGACAAGGTAAGCCTAGATGGCAATGAANTGGCTTTTGCCTCGTTTTCCATGGAAAAAGCCATTGCCTTGTGGATCAAGCAGCGAGCCTACTATGCTCCATTCCAAAATCGTGAGTATATGATTGAAGCATTGCTGGAACTGCAGGAGAAGCTGCACACGTACCGTCAATGATCATTGACAAGGTAAGCCTAGATGGCAATGAAGGGAACTATTGAATTGAATCCGCAGTCAATCAATCAATGGTCAAACAGTTCTGCTCCGATGATTCTCTGACGTCCAAATTTGTGTCCCGACACTGGCTCAGCCTGGACTGTCGGCTGGAGGTGAAACACAGTCCTTAACTTAATAGACTAACCTGCTAAACCGTTTGTGCCCATTATTTCAGCCATACCTGTTTCTGTAATCACTTTCAGCCCTTGGGCTGAAACTGTGCTTCGCTGAACCACCAAAACAAAAAAAACGCAGAGCGAATCAATATTAGCCTTCGGGGTTTGCTAAGAAACACAAAAAAACATTATTAGCCTTCGGGTTTTTTCGGGAACCCAGCAGAAAGGAACCTTCGATACTTCATTCAAGTTTGGGGTGTCAGACCCTGAGCTTTAAATCCTATAACCTTCGAATAGCCCTATACAAGCCTAAACCCAGGTCCTCGCCCCACCCGTAGCATTCCAGTCCCAAACAGAATACCGAAACCCTGTAAACACCCTGAACTGGTTGAATTTCAGGTGTGCACGGGGCTCTCAGGGCTTTCTTTTCTGATGTGCAGGGACATATATTCTGTTGAGGCTCTCAGGGCTTAATTCGTCTGTGTGCAGAAGGATTATGAAACGACATCTCGGCAAGATAATGTTAGTTAAGTACCATATGATGTTCAGTATCGACAACTTCGGGGTCCTTTCAAATCAAGCTCCGAAGAACCCTAAACCCTAAACCTTGGGTACTGCCCCCACTCAGTAATAGTTGAATCATATTCATAATATAGATATATAAGAACCTTAATAGTATAGCCCTATTATAGACTATTGCTGTATGAGTGCAGTACCCAACCTAAACCCTTATCTACCGAACTTCAATCCTCCCTTTAGAGTTGCATGGACAGCCTGCATTTCACGGCCCGCGTGCTCGGGCACATCGTCGAGTTGCAACTCTGCTGCAGCTGAGAGGCAATGCACATACAGGATTATAAGTTAATGTCTGTATTGTACACTATGCGGAATCTGATAATACCCGGCAACCCCTATA
The DNA here is from genome assembly GCA_003297005.1 of Symbiodinium sp. clade A Y106. Lineage (NCBI taxonomy): Eukaryota > Dinophyceae > Suessiales > Symbiodiniaceae > Symbiodinium > Symbiodinium sp. clade A. The sequence goes on from BGNK01007695.1 coordinate 5,044, forward strand.
GAAAAACGCACATAACTTAACTATCTCGAGTTTGTGCACAACATCCTTGCAGCAGGGGCCATGCAAAGCCTGGGTGCATCATCCTTGCAGCAGGGGCCAAGCTAATCAGCTCAGCTCTTTCCAATCCATAAAAGTCTTGATGAGCATCCTTTCCAGGGTTCGTTGCCCTGTCAGCCGTGCTGATACACGTCGAGACAAACGTGCCACCTTCCCTATGAAGTCCTCCCCGGCCTCAGCCAGGTATGCCGCTGGGCTGAGAATGTACCTGCAAGTTTCTTTTGCGAGTTGAAGCCGAAGTCTGTATGCCATGTGCTTGAATAAATGAAGTGATGGCTCCAGATGGAAACGATTCTCTCGTCGTTCATGCATCCTGTTCGCCAAAAAAACATAGCAGGATGTAAATATGTCCACAGCATTCCTTCAGGGGTTTGTTCAGAATCCCATGACATCACAACTGTTTTAAGAATATATATATATTAGAAACCAAAGCGTTCAATGAATAACAAACACAAGAAAATCAGATGGAAGGGCCTAGCTTAATTCTAAAGTTCAGGGTGCCGGGATCATATTGGGCTTGTCGTCGGGGGGCTTATAAAACCGAGTCTTAGTTTTATCTGCTTTCAGATCAGAGCGGCATTGCTTTTGTAGCTTGTTGACGATTGAGCCACAATCCAGACTTGTTGATGATATCGAAGAAGAGAAGACAAGAGCAAGCACCATCTAGCATTGCTTCCAAAATCCTTTGCGTGGCTTCATCTCCTGCAAAAAAGTCTTTCAGTGGACCCTTGGTTCGTGCCCCTTGACCATCGCAAGGGCCATACCGCAGCAGGCGAACAAGCCAACGAAACATCAGCGTGCAATCACTTCCTTTGTAGCCGCCCCAGGGAAAATGCTGATTCTTTTTTAGATGCAAGATTTCTCGAGTAAACCCTTTGACGTTCGGGCAAGACTTGAGCTGGCGGCAAGCCCATCTGAAATCAGCGTATGCTCTCTCAAGTCGTACCTCCACATTGTTGCGCTCCCCGGGGAAGATATCCAAGAAAACCAAACTGACCAGGCAGCTTGCTGTGAAGTGGCGTCCTATTCCGTATTTCACGACGTGGAATGCGTCATTTTTGAATAACGCCTCGGGTTTTGAAGCATCGTACGGGATGGAAAGCAAAGCGGAAATATTCTGTGCGTCCCAAGAGCGATCCTCATATAATGTGCTTTGCCAGGATGCACGATTTGAGACGTTTTCCCATGGCAGGTCGTCCAGCCCCGCCATGCACATATGACAGACACGTTTGTCCTTGCCCAGCCTGTTAAAGCTTGCTGTGAGTTTTCCAATTTTGCAAAGAGCCGGGCTGTCGCCTTTAATACCGACCAGAACACCGTACCATGTTTGGCCGTGCATGTCTTGGCAGCCATTGTAGAATAAGTCGCGGCACTTTTCAGAAATCTTCGTGACGGTGTTGTGGAACACATGAGACCTGTCAATCTGCTTGGTTGTCCTGTACCACTGATGAGGGATCGCAGTAATCGCAAACCTGGACATAAGCGAACTGCCCTTTGAAGTATGCAGCTGTGCATCCAAGCATGCTCCAAAGTGCTCGTCATCATCAGTGTAGCACCTCCGGCCCCTACTCATCCGATCATAGTTGGCTTTGGTACCGACTCCAAACAAGCTCTCGAATGCAATAATCATCACAGGACTCTTCCTATATCCTCGGCCCTCGTCCAGGTAGAGAAAAAATGGAATGCAAGCATGAAGTCTGTCGCTGTGGTACGTAAAAATTTCATGCGAAGTGTCTTCGTCACGATACACATGCCAAAAGGCTCTGAGGTGCCAGCGTACTTCAGGATCCCGTACATCGTAGCCCCCCAACAACACTCGAGGTTCTTTATGCAGCATGTAGGTCATCCAATCCGGCACATGCAAAATGGGAACCCAAAACAGGCCCTGTCTCATAAAGGACATTGGAATGTCCAGCGTCAGTCCCCACTCCCGAACCAGTTTGTGAAGCCTAATCTCCGCATGCGAAAGATCCACATTCGACATCAATTTGATGCCTCTGAGGCAGCCTGGTGCCTCCTTCTCGATGACTCTGGCGAGGTCCACCACCCGTTTGGCGGGGTCCTAGGTTTTGGGTTAGGGAATATTGCTTGGGTTTGGATCTTTTTTAGCATAGCAGAGTAGATATCGGATGTATTTATAGCTTAATTGCGGCTGCAGAGGAAGCTTCTGTCAGGCTTGACTATATATACCCTATATATGTTGGTAAAGTAGAGGGTTCACATTACGACTTGGGGGTAATTTAATATACGAGGTTGTCAACCGGCTTGTGGGATAATTGGACATTTTCGGATTTCAGGGCTCGGGATCTCGAAGTATAGTACAATTCTAATATAAAGCATTGTGTAGGGGCTTCAGGGTGCGCTTTTGGTTTTGGTGTTTTGCATGCAACTGCTGCACTTGGAACCTGGGCCTATAAAACCCTAAAACCTGCAAAAGCTGTGAATGGCTTGTATAATCATCCCCACTGAGCTCCACGCGCCATTCCCCAAAGCCGCCACCAGTTTGCTCGCGCTTGGCCCGGGACCTGCGGGGGATGCTAATGTTTGTGTTTTGCTCAGGGCTATATACAGATTCGGGATTTTGCTGCACAATTTGCAACACTCCACACACGGTAGATCATGCATGCATACACTTGCCCTGTATTGTCTCGACCTGAATTTTTCGCAGCGGGTCCCCATGGCATTTCCATGCCGACAGCTCCAAAACTTGGATCCTTGGTCCTTTGCACTCGCCTGAATGCAGCAGTATCGTCGGATACTAGGACCGGTAAACATCTAGGATGGGAGCAGGTTCTACAGCTGGGTTCTATGCATGCTTCGGTCGCATGAACACTCGAGGCCCCATAGAAGCTGAAGCTGATGCCTGTCTGTATATATAGTAGCTAGCATGCAGGCCCAGTCTAATCCCACAACATCCTAGCGAGAACTTCTGTAGCTCTTGAAAAGCTGTGCACCGAGCTCACTCGGAAGTCTTACCTCGCATACGGGTGCCGACCTTGGGGGTTGCCTTAGGCTTTGCCTTAGGTTCGGCTTCACCATCATCCGCCTTAGCAGCCACCTTGGGTGCCGCCTTAGGCTTTGCCTTTGGTGCGGCAGCCTCCGATTTGGCTGCGGTCTTCGCCTTGAACTGCTTGGCACGCGCCTCCAGGCCCAGGCTTTCCACGGCCCTCGGATGCATCAGCTCGGAAGGATGGTCTTGTTTAACATAGACGGGATTTGGATTCCAGGGTTTCTGTAGTGGGCTTGCCAGCTTGCATGGGCTTTCTAAACACAGCGTTTTTATGATTCCCCGGGTTCTAACTTAGGTCGGGTTTACTGGAGATTTCCATTGTCAATACGGACCCCGGTCGACTCTCCTTGGTTTTGGGGTTTAGGGGACTCTTGGATGTCGGAAGGTTTTATGGGGCTGGGAGGTTTATAGGGCTTTAGTGATTTTGGAGTTTAGCGGTTAAGGGGTTTTCTAGGGCTTAGGGTTTATATAATTCCGAAAGATTATATATTAATTTTCATTTCACAAATCCTACTGTAAGAAGTACAGCACGGGTGCTGCACGGGAGCTCGTCTAGAAGAACAGCTGCTTTATAACTTCAGGGATCACCAAAGGCTTCTCGCAATGTGGGCCGCTTGCTTGCATCGTGGTTTTGGTTGGCTGGGTTAGACAGTACGGTGTCTGATTGATAATTTCAGGGTCCGAGAGGGCTTAACAGGGATTGAGATTTGGGCAGGGCTGAGCCGTGTTAGCCACACACTGAAGAAGCAACCGATAGCTTAGATCAGCGGCACACTTGCTATCGATCCTGCCGAAGAGAATAGCGTTACTTTAACTATATACAGTAGAAGCCAGAAAGTTGAAACATCATTATCCTCATGCCCTTATATAAGGTAATTAAAGTATAAGGGATCCTAGCACTAATCCTCCTAAAGCTATGTTCCAACTTTCTGGCTCCTACTGTAGAACATCAAGCCTCTCATGTCACCTAGCTATAGTCCTTGAATTATCCTAGGTTGCAGGCCCCTTGAAATCGGTAGCTAGGCGATACAACCATGCACTCACAACCTATACACCTCACACTATAGAGACTTCCCAACCTGAGAACTTTCGCAACTGTTTGCAGAGAGTTTGAAATTACAGTGATAACGTCGATAAGGTTTGTAATTCTATCCGAAACGAAGAAAAGGATTGCATCGAAGTGGCACACGGGTTGCCTTCTTGTACAAGTCTTTCAAAGCAGCCGACTGCCTCAGATTTGCGGGATTACAAATAGGTTTCTTTTCTCTAGTATATTAATTCAATCCTATTGTGGACCAAGGGTCCCAGGGCCATGGCCTTGCACACTTGCATCGGCGTAGATTTCCGAGAGCTGGTCGTGCAATGTGTCCATCGTAGACAAACTGGCATCGATCTTCTCCAGCAGCCTGGGATGTTTCTTAGGGTCGAGGTTTTAATCAAAGGCTTTTTCAAATTCCAAGGCAACAGCTTGGGAATGTTTCCGTCCAGGGGGCTTCTTCACGGCATCGGTTTGATCTTTGAGGGGGATGGCATCCGGCTTGCTTCTTGCGTCAGTCAGCTTGCTGATACGATTCATGAGACAACTCTGGTACGTCATGAGATGTATCTCGGGCTTCTCAGACCCCATCAGCATCGGCAAGCCGAGCTGGGCAACAGGATCTTTCGCAGAGCCTGGCATGATAGCTTAGAGTTCTATAGATATATATATATATATATACCCGATCACCAAATATTCAAGCCTGAAACCCAGTACATAACTTAACCCTTGCATCATGAAGGCCAGAAACCTTAGTGAAGAATGCAACAGAACGAGAGACGGAGAGAGCGAGAGAGAGAGAGAGAGAGAGAGAGAGAGGGAGAGAGAGGGGACCGGCTCTACAAGGCTCCACTATTGACGGGTTTTCCAGGCTACGTACGTCGTACGTCGTATAAGGGGTATAGGGGATAGGATCTACATAAAGGTTTGCATGGCTAGCTTACATAGGCAGGGATTCATTTAGATTTAAAATTAAAGTCATGGTGTCGCCTCCTGGCACATGAGGATTGGGAGCGTTGCCGCCTGATGATCCGGAGGCCGACGGGGCACCGCACGAGAAATCACTGAAATCGAAGTCGTGGCATTCATCACGGATCACAATGTTTTCGCCCTTCTCGTCCATGTCCGGCGCTGCTTCGAATGTTGTTCTGTCTGTGAGCTCTGTGCGATGGGCCTGCTCCATGCTGGCTGACGCCTTGCGCTCGCGCCAGTAACGCACTTTTCCCGAATTGTAAGTGTCCATCCTGCCGATGGGAACCATGCAAGCATAGTTTACACTAGCATACGTCAGACAGATGCAGGAAACTGCAGTGCATGTCCTTTTGAAGCTGGGGTTCTTCTCGCACCAAGCCTTGATTTCGTCGATGCGAGGCCTGAGATATCGAATGTTTGGTTGGGTGTTTGGGGTTCACATATATTATGATTATTTAATACCAGGTTGTTTGTATGCAAGCTCAGGATAGGAGGACTATTTCGGGGACATTATGTTAATTAAAGAGGAGCTAGTGTGTAATGCAGCATACTTTGAGCGGGGGGGGGGATTATGTCATGCATGAATTACGTCAGCATATAGACATGCATGGTCATAAGGAAGTGTGTGTGTGTGCACATGTGTGCACGCATGCATGCATGCATGCATGCATGCATATATATATGGTATATTACACATATATATATATGTTATATACATGCATGCATGCACACATGCAATATAATTATTGTACGAGCTAGTGACCAGCGAGTGCATATAGAATTTGAATTGGTAAGCCCGGAGCATCATCAGCATCAGAAGGGCATCCGAGCATCCACTTCCAAGAAGAAACCCGACTCATGCAGTACCGGCGACTTGCTCAACTGGAGCTCATCCTTCATCTCCTCTTCGGAGTAGAAGTCACCCGTCACCGAAATCTTAAGCTCTTTGCTCTTTCTGGTTTCATGGGTGACCATATGGATGAAGGAGTCCTTGTCAAAGCCCGAACCAACCCAGATCTTCAAGAGGCGCTCCCTGGATGCCCCGCCCGCTTTCCACTGATCGTGGATCTCCTGGGTGACTTGCAGCCCTCCATCCGCCCGGCGCTCGCACATCCTGCGCAAGCGCTGCTTTGCAGCAGCACTCGTTACCGTGGCCACCGGGGCCAGCTCAGCAGCCGAATCCTCGATCGTCTCGACCGCATCAGCCGAAGCAGCCGCAACACCCTTCCGGATCATTTCCTTCGCATCCGCCAGCTCTTTGATCAATTTTTCGATTTGAGCATCTTTGTCCTTGAGGATGTCCTGCATGGCCTTGTAGCGGGCTTCATACTCCGAGGAAGCGGTGGCCGTGGACACAGCATCCGACAGGGCATCATTGGACGCTGCCTTGCTCTTCGTCCGGTACATGTACTCTTCGGAGTAAGGGTTGAGAGCAGCCGATGCACCAAGGGCCTCTACTACACATGTATATATAGAAACGATGGTGATATTGTGTGTGTGTGTGTTTGTGTGCTAATATTCGACACACACACACACACATATATATATATACATACACATGATGCATACGGTGTACGTCATGCATGCATACACGTGTGCATATATATATATATACACATAACACAGACATGCATGATATAATAATCATGCATGCCGACATATATATGGAGGGTCATTCTTAATTGTTATATGATTCTGTTCAATGATAGTTTATACTAGCTAGCTAGCGTGCACACATAAGGTGAATTCTAGCTAGCCTAGAACCCTGACATAATCCGTCAACAAATACAGTAGCAGCTTTATATAGCTATAGAGAGTTATGTTCAACCTCAGCCCGATTTGTGACATATACCTCAATATTAAACTGATACACTGATTAAACTGCCTCCTTCAGGCGGTCTCGCATTTCACCTTCCGGGATATCGGGTTCGGAGAGCCACGGAAGGGTGTAGGGATCCGCACCAGCAGGGGGACCGAACTCCGGAACTTCCACAATGGTGTAGACATCCGAACCCTGTATGTATGTCTCCGGAAGATCATCCTCAGCATCTGCAGAGGAGGCAGCGGCGGCGCCGACACCGGCTTTGCCGCCGTCTGGGCTGAAGCTCAGATGCATGGGCTTCAGGGGGGAAGCCTCAGCCATCTTGGTCTTCTTCAGCGGTGCTACATTCGGGCTGGGTTCTGGCACTTTGGATGGCGTGTGAATCGTGCGCTTTTGCGCTTCCTGATTCATTTCGGCTGCGAGGAGGCGCTCGACTTCCTGCAATGTGATAAATGTAGGTTCTGTACCAGCGACCCCCCCCCAGAAAGAGCATTAGACTAGCCGTACACAACAAGCCATGCAGTCCTTAATGTCACGATCAATCACCTCTTCCTTGACATGCTGAAGCTCCACAGTGTCCAACCCCACACGAAGGGTTTCGAGGCTCCATGCCCTGCTTGGCATGGCTTTCTGCAAAGACTTGTCAGCACCATCCGACGTCGCTAGCAATGTCAAGGAGGGTTCAGATCACACACACACAGATCGATCGGCACGAAAGCTTTGCAAAAGCTGCGACACACTCCGCACGGTACATTATATACCATGCCCAAGTCGCTCGCCATCTGAGGTATTGCCAAGCTGCGCATCTGTAACATGAATGACCTCTGCATTGGCCCTGCATCTCGGAAACATTCGGATGTTTTGCTTCTGCACCAGCACTGCAGGTTGTGTTATTCGCACATAGTGTTGTGGTCATCCTGGGATCGAGATATATACATGGCAGACACAGCGAGAAATGTACATGTAGAAAAGCTAGTATACATATATATATATATATAGCTATAGAGGACAGGTATATACATATATATATATATATGCATATATATAGCTGTATATGGGAGTTTCCGAAAATAGGGGACCCCAATATAGTACCCTAAATATAGTAGGATCCTTATTATAAGGACCCCAAAATTAGGTAACCCTATTTTCGGAAACTCCCATAAAATTAATATATACACATGGCACGTGAACGTCCCATACCACACCACATCTTGTGTCGGAGTTCTGTACATCACAGATTGAAACGTGCATGCCTCTAGCAGGTATAGATAGGCGGCCACGCAACAAGCACTGCCGCGCAGCTCAAACAGCCAATTAAGCCGAGCAGCCCAAACCTATATAAGCTTGATAGATATTAAGGGTTTAGGTTTCGGGCTTAGGGTTTAGGGTAGGAGTATAAGGTTTGTAGTAGGGTTTATATAGGGTGGATATATAGAAAAAAATAGGTAATATTTGGGAGTTTCGACCTTCAGTCTGGGTTGCATCGGCTGGGCGGCACCAGGACCCTGTAGACTACATAGGTAAAGTATGGTCCATGACAGCTTCGGTCAACACCCTCCCCACCTGGATTTACATTCCTGCACCCTGGTACAGAAAGGAAATGCTGAATAAGAGCGGACTCCACTAGGCCAGCGGGCAAAGCTTCCTTAGCAGCAAAGATGACCTTCATACCAGTCCACTTGTCATACCTGTCATTCTTGTAACCGTAGACAGGGTTTTGCCACCGAGCAAGAGGTGACTTGGTAAGCCCAATCTTGAATATTGCCGGGTGTCTCGAGAATAAATTGTTAACGATACTGTGGCAATGCTGAAGAACGGCTGACCCTGCGGTGGCCGAGTCACCCAAGTGCAGATGAAAGCTGATTTCCCCACTGCTAAAGTTGGTGGTTTCGAGGCTTGGCACGATTTCCTGGACCATTCTAGGTAATGAAGCCAGTTCCTGATCCATGTTGCGGTACCAATGCCAGGGGTCCATCACTTTCGTAGGGATTGGGGCCGTTGCAGTGGGTGCCCGGTACATACAAAGGACATCCTTGGTGGTAAGTTTTTGCAGCTGCTTCCTCAAGCCCTGGATGATGATGTGTAGCTTCATGTTTTGCTCCTTCAAATCTGCCTCATGATCGGAACCAGAACTTGAATCCACAGTTGCTGGTTTGGCAGCTACAGTCTCGGGATTTGGCGGCCACGCCCCAGCTCCAAACCACTCGCTGCGTAACGCTTCCGGAGAATCAGCAGAATCCCACCCTGGGGATCCGAGACCTCGTATATCATGGACTCGGCAAAGTGCTCAAAATAATAGGACTCGGCCCAAAGGCTCAAAATTATTAGGACTTTGACGTTTTCGATTTTTCGATACATTCGNATGGCGATCCGTTCCCTTACAAACGGCGACTTTCGGGCTTGTGCTCTGCTTCGAGGCTAGTAATAACTTTAAAGTTAAGGGTGCGTGGGTGGATGCTATTATGGTAAAACTATATATTTCCCTGGGGATCCGAGACCTCGTATATCATGGACTCGGCAAAGTGCTCAAAATAATAGGACTCGGCCCAAAGGCTCAAAATTATTAGGACTTTGACATTTTCGATTTTTCGATACATTCGTCAGGTTCGTATTTGAGCCGTCTGCCGGAGGTTCAAACCTCAGATCTAACCTTCACCAGAGAGAACATAACGGAAATCTTGCAGGCAGGGCACAAA
>BGNK01007696.1:3656-15987 GCA_003297005.1 Symbiodinium sp. clade A Y106
TTGCTCTTCACATGAGGGTTTCCCTCCCCACCCACCCTTGGGCCCAAATGCGGGATATCTGCATTGAAACAACCGCAGGATAAACCAAGAACCTGCGCGTGCCAAACATCATGAAACATGTTCAAAATTGAAAAGGATTGCGAAATCGAGTTTTTGGCCAATGCCAAAAAGCGTCGCTCGGGTATAAGACATTAAGAACTTTGCTCCGCGCCGTTCTNCATCATGAAACATGTTCAAAATTGAAAAGGATTGCGAAATCGAGTTTTTGGCCAATGCCAAAAAGCGTCGCTCGGGTATAAGACATTAAGAACTTTGCTCCGCGCCGTTCTAAATCTGCAAAACATTCAAAACATAAAGTCGCATGCAATGTTTTCTTATATTAGCCCAGGGCACTTAAAGCGCCCGTGTCAGATGCACACAATGTAAGTTCGCACCGGGCGCTGGCACAGGCACAAGAGCACCCTCGCATCCAAATCCACGCACCACACACATAGGGTTCAAGGAGGCAAACCTTAACAAGACAGGACCGTCAACTAGTTGAAGTATTCCGACCTTCTTTTCCGGATGACTTCGAAAAGTCCTTTCCTTTTCCTTTTCCTTTCTTCCCTTTGCCTTTCCTTTTCCTTTCCATAAGGCTGCCGCTAGGGCACCTATGTCCATGGGAACCGAGGCTCCGCCTGCAAAGGTTGCATTAGCCGAAGTTTGCAACTGGGTTCATCAAAAATTCTTGATCTGTGGTACTCAAGAATAACCTCGCGTACCTGTGCATACCTTTGCAAAGTTCGGACGTTCAACCTGAGGTGTTGTTGCAAAGCTCCTGTTGTCTTGTTCAGCAAAGTTGCCACAAGTACACCATCAGGCAAAGATTGACCCGACTGTACCTTGTCTTGATTGTTTCCCAAACGTTAAAGTCTTGCTCAAAGGTCGCTGGGTTCAACTTGAAGTCCAGGAACTGCGTCAAAAGTGACGTGCTCCGCGTAGCTCCTGGCAACGAGAACTTCTGGTAAAGTCTCGTGCACTTCTGCTGTTGCGGAGATTGTGCCCGAGTCATTCCACCAGTGTCGCCGTTCGCAGTCAGCCCTCCGTGTAATGCAGAGAGCCGATGCCATCCAAGGGTCCTGCGTGGATGTATTTCCAGTGGAGTGGCCACCCACATCAGGCGCGCTGAGGGCATCGCGGTGGACGCCGTTGCCCCAAACAGTGCACCTCCATGTCCTTACAGGTGTGGCGGTACCAACGAGCAGCCAGCGCTTCGAGTCCTCGAGGCGAGGCAATGCTCATCACAGAGGCTGCAGCTCGCCAAGGCGTAAGAGGAATCGATGCCAGAGTCGCAAGCGCGTCGAGAGACGTCGCCGGGCGAGGCATGACTTCTTTTCAAGGCGACGTTGTTCGAAAGGCGAGAACGGCACGGATGAAAGCCACCCTTCAGGCCTACTTCTCCATTGTCGACCGGGATAGCAGCACTTGTATCCTTATGCTGTATCCCTCACCAATGCCGGTTACACCCGTGCGAATTATTGGCCCAACCCTGGAAGGTCAAAGGCCCAGCGCAGGTTGGCAATTGGATCAAGCAGAACGGTGTCCGACGCTGCACGCCGCCGCGGTGGCACCCCAAAATGCCGTTTGATTTCTTTCGAAGAAGTGGTGCGAACCTCTGTGCAGCGGGACGAAGGTACGCCGAGTCATGCGCTTGTCGTCTTCACGTGGTAGGGTGCTGGATCTTTCCTTTTGGCACGCCTTCTTGGCTTTGTGCACGGAGGAGCTGGAGCTCACAGGGCGTGATGCATCAATTGCTGCTGATGACCTGAATACTATCCTTCTGATGGCCTGGTCCAACGTCTAAACTTAGTAAGCCACAAAAGACATGGTGGCTTACGCTACCTGATTTGCGGGTTTGGGTATGGATGGACGAAACTAGCTGACTATAGCTAGCTTGGTGCTGAGATTTTGAGCGTCGTTGAACAACCTGAGACCACCATGTAATTTTAGGGTTTGAGCACTTACTGAAGCGACAAAAAACATGATGACGCGCATTATGTGCTTGTCGGGCTTGGGTATTGATGGATGACAGCTAGTCACAGCTGGTCTAGACTGGTGCTGGGAGGTTGAGCGTACGTAGTTCGACAAACTGAAACGAATCGGTGTCACTGAATTCATGAAGCGATGTCGTGCTCAATAGTCTCCAGGGTATGATGGTTACAACACGATTTGTGTCAGCTCTATATAACCGATCAGGTATTCTTATTTTAAACATGCTAGGGAAGCCTGGTGGCCGAGACCGTGAAGCTTTAGGGTTTCAGGCCAAGATGCAAGTAAGCAACAAAAGACATGCTGGCTTACACTACGTGATTTTTGAGCTTGGGTATTGATGTACAATAGCTTCTCTAGCTTGATGCTGAGTTGTTGAGCGTCGTTGAACAAGTGGAGATCCATCGGTGTCGCTGGTTTCATGACGCGATGTCGTGCTCAAGATTCTTTAGCGCATGATGGTCGCCAAATGGGCTGTGTAGTTATGTGGTTGAACGTCTAAGTGAGAAAGTTGGCTATATCGCCACAGAAATCGAGCGTCGCACATGCCCGACTTGAATTGTGGTGCATCGGCTACATGCTCCTCCGCGTGGCCAGCATATACGCCAAGGCACCAGTTAGCTTCACTGGCGAAGCAAAAACTCAAGGCAGTCTTGGTGACTTGGCGAAGGACTTCTCGATCGATCCAGAGGCCAGCCTGACCAATCGGGCACTTGCTGCTGGCTTCGTGGTACCTGGCGAGCTGCAGAGGCTAGGAGATCGGGAGGTGGCTAATCAAACCAATTCTCATCTATGAAACAAGCCTTGGCCCACAAGTTTGGAGAGCCCGAGTTCAGCGGAAACTCCACGAGCTAGAGATGGGTTCAGGCTGAGCCCCTGAACGCTGGCGACGAGATAGATCCGCAGAGGCCATCAATGGGATCCTGAACAAGGCTGCCTCCAAGGGGCTATGCCTTCGGACCCGAGCACGATGTCTCCGGCGAACCGTGATGCAGAGCGCCTTCTTGATGATCGGGCTCACCGCCCAGGGCGAGCCGAGCTGAAGGATATTGGTTTTCTGTTCTTCGAGAAATGCCGGGACGACTTGCTAGGCGATTTCTTGCTTTGGGCTTTTTTCGAACGAGGCTAGTGGGTCGCTAGCCGCACCCTACCGTGGACCCTTGTGCTATCGTATGAGAACGCGAGGATGCTGAAGGGGAAAAGCTTCGCAGATGCATCGAGGAGAGACAGTTCACGACTCTGCTTTCCTTGTGTTCTAAGAGGCCTTAGCCCTGGAACACGGTGAGACCTCCGAACAAGAAGGACGGCAAGGGCAAGAATGGCAACGGCAAGGATAACAACAAGAAGCATAAGGTCACCAAGGATACGTACAATCGCGCCGCGATATGTTTTCATTTAATGCTAAGCAGGTCTGTAGCCACTTCGTTCATGTTTGTATGAAGTGCCGTTGCGAGCAGCGAGCATCCGGCTACGGCATGCGCGGGCCCGGCGCCTTCGCACTCGAGCGCTTCTCCGGCAGGGATAGACGCGGTAGCCTACAAGCGCACCTGAAACAACTGGCTACGTTCCTTGAACACGGATGTGGCTATCACTCTCGCCTCGCCAAGACAAGAAGTACAAGGATTTGCAAGCGAAATGGACCGACGACATGGTCGTGATGTCACCCGCCGTGTGCTACCTTCTCCCGGGCTACCTGGGCTAGGGCTAGAAGCTCTTACTGCTAAGCAAAGAGACCGGGCGATGCAAGGCAAAAGCTTCGCGGACTTCTCCCTTACCACGACCCCAATCCGTCCTAGAGCAGCCCGAGAGCCTGAGGACCTTGAAGCCATGCCAGGACGCACCGGGGGGAGCGGCCGGCGACAATGTGGCAATGGCCACAACACGCCACTACAGCTACACTCTGTGGCCTTCCACCAAGGCCCTTGTGGACCAAGTCCGGGAAGCCGAGCATGGTTTTGATCAGTAGCCTCGATATCCAGCGCCAAAATGGGATGCGAGAGATGGATAACAAAGGCTTCTACGTGGACCCGAGGTATGGTGACATCCGCCATCGTGGGGCAGAAGGACAAGGACAAGGAGAACGAGGAGGAGGCTTTCCGTGTGGCTAGTGGTGGCGAGGACGGCTGCCAGTTAGTCCGTGATGACCAGCTTCACAAGGAGATCCTTGGGCTCTTCCACCAGTGGATAGAAGGACAGGACCTCAGCGAGGAAGATAATGGATGTACCACTTGGGCAACCTTTCCGGCTACCAGAATTCCTCCGAAGAACGAGGAGCAAACCTCGTGGAGGCTAGACGATGCTCCCTGGGAGCCGGCGCTAGCTTGGGTCCCGAACTACATTTCGGTAGGGGACCACAAGGAGTTCGAAGGGCTCATGGATAAGATGACCTTGGGAGAGTTCAAGGCCAGATTCGGCGAGGACAGGGCTCCTCTCTGGCCGTGATTGTCGAGGATGAGGAGAANGGGACCACAAGGAGTTCGAAGGGCTCATGGATAAGATGACCTTGGGAGAGTTCAAGGCCAGATTCGGCGAGGACAGGGCTCCTCTCTGGCCGTGATTGTCGAGGATGAGGAGAAGGATAGGACGTGGATAATCCAACGATGCCACCCATGGTGTTAGGGTCAACCACCGGGTACGTTGCCGGGATAAGATCAGAGCACCGGATGGTGGTGGGTGGATAGTAGATTAGTGCACACAAACACACAGAGCATCCATGGCCGGTCCAACCATGATGACGCCGGAGTCTAACGCGACTTGAGAACAGAGCATCCATGGCCGAACCATGATGACGTCCATGGTCCCATCCGTTCTGAGAAAAGGAGCATGCATGGCCCAAGCACGCAAACACTTCAACACCCGCGCGAACACGCGAACACCTGTGCGAACTTGGTACACCCACGCGAACACGAACACCCGCGTGAACACATTAATACATTCAAACACCAACGTGAACATGCGAACACGCGAACAACCGCGTGCACACGCGAACGCGTGAGCGCGCGACCATCCACGCGATCGCGTTAACAACCGCACGATCGCGCGAACAACCACCTGAACAAGCGAGCACCCGCAAACACCCACGACCACCCGCGAACATGTGAACACCCACGGGAACATGCGAACAAGCGAACAACCGCGTGCACACGCGAACGCGTGAGCGCGCGACCATCCACGCGATCGCGTGAACAACCGCATGACCGCGCGAACAACCACNCATGTGAACACCCACGGGAACATGCGAACAAGCGAACAACCGCGTGCACACGCGAACGCGTGAGCGCGCGACCATCCACGCGATCGCGTGAACAACCGCATGACCGCGCGAACAACCACATGAACACCGCAAACACCTGCAAACACCCGCGAACATGTGAAAACCCACGGGAACAGGCGAACACGCCAACACACGTGCGACCACGCGAAGATCCGCGTGAACGCTTGAACACGCGAACACCCGTGCGATCACACGCGCAATGAACACACCCGTGGCCATGCGGACAAAACTATACCAGCATTCATAAGTCGTTTCTTAAGCTTCACAAGGGTTTAGGGTGTTTTTTTTTTTTGCGTGGGGGCCCGCACAAAGCCGCGCCTTGCGGCTGCTGCGGTCGCTAAACAGGGTTCCGCAGATGAAGAAGGGCGGAGATGTGGGAGAGAGACGCAGACAGGCGTGCTGAGCGCTGGAGGAAGCTGTTGGCATGTCGCTTCGTGATTCGACCCAAAAGCAGGATGNAAACAGGGTTCCGCAGATGAAGAAGGGCGGAGATGTGGGAGAGAGACGCAGACAGGCGTGCTGAGCGCTGGAGGAAGCTGTTGGCATGTCGCTTCGTGATTCGACCCAAAAGCAGGATGACAGCACGAGGTGCTCGTGAACACGGTCATCAGCTCGGGTTACCACCTCGGCAATGTGTCCGATGGGGACTCGGGAGCTCTTGCACGTCCAGAGGGTTGAGCTGAGACAGTGCTACTGTGACAGTATAGCGGAACTCTTCGAGTTTGCGGCACATGTGAGGNGACTCGGGAGCTCTTGCACGTCCAGAGGGTTGAGCTGAGACAGTGCTACTGTGACAGTATAGCGGAACTCTTCGAGTTTGCGGCACATGTGAGGCTGCGGGAGCCTTCCTTTTCCTCGTGTTTGGCATCGTAGGTGGCTTGGAAGTCTGGAGGCCAGATGGGGGAGATGCAGCGCCCGACAGTCACTGAAGCAAGACCTGCATCACAAGACCTAACATTTTAAGCAGCACAGCTGCGGGATGCTTGCGGGTGCTTCGGAACGGTCGCAGTGAATGGGTAACTACAGAGATAAGAGGTGACTTCGAGGTTGAAGATGCAGCTTTGTGGTGGCGTTGGTCAAGTTCAAGCCCGTCACACCATAAACCTCTTGGGCGCAGGTGTCACTCTCATCAGCGGTGTTTTTAATGGGCTATGCCACACAGCTCAGAATCCCGCTCCCCGGCAGCAGCTGAGAGGTTGGCCCGTGCCCTTCAAAAACCCAGTGTTGAGTTTGGAGCGTGACTTCGGGATTCATCAAAGGATTTTTTCCAAAGTCCTCGCACGCAGAAGTGCTCACAGGTCTTGGCCCTATGCAGAGGACGACCGCCTGTGTGGCGTTGCCTACAACGGCAGGGTGCTCGATGATCTTCTGTGAGGCCACGAGACGAGACCGTGCGTGATTCCGTGCCTTGAAACTCTGAGGCGAAGCTTCTGGCGGCTTCTGTGTCAGCCTCGAAGAGGAGCGTCGGCATGAGAAAGGATTGCAAACATGGACATGGGCCGCCCCCTCACAAACGCCAGGACCAACGAGAGGAGCTGAGGCTCAACTTCGGCGCGAATGGCAGGCCGCTCTCTGCTGGTCGTGGCCGGAGCCTGGAGCGTTGGCTGAGCTAATGAACGCGCTAATCTTCGCAGGATGAACCCGCCTAGGTGCGTTGGAAGTGATCCCAAAAAGTTGATGCCTCAGGGAGCCCTGTGGAGACCAGATGAAGCTTCCTAATTATCACGCTGTTGTGCGATAATTTCCATGTTGCAGATGTGGAGCCCATGTCTTTGACGCTGAAATCTTGCGCATGTACCACGGTGTGTGATATTCATTACCACGTGGCTGCGCAATATTTTTCGAGCCACAGCCTTTTGGAACANCATGTTGCAGATGTGGAGCCCATGTCTTTGACGCTGAAATCTTGCGCATGTACCACGGTGTGTGATATTCATTACCACGTGGCTGCGCAATATTTTTCGAGCCACAGCCTTTTGGAACATACCACGCAATTGTGCGATGCCGACTTGGCAGCCACTGTGAAACCGACAAAAACGAAGCCGCTGTCCGATGATTCCCACGCCGCAACGCGTTGGAGATCGCATGCCGTGGACACCGAGATACCACGCGATACCGGTACCATGCGGTTGCGCAAAATGTTCCGCACGTCNCGCTGTCCGATGATTCCCACGCCGCAACGCGTTGGAGATCGCATGCCGTGGACACCGAGATACCACGCGATACCGGTACCATGCGGTTGCGCAAAATGTTCCGCACGTCCCGACGACCACACGCAGCTTGAAACAGAAATACAGCGCGTCGTGCTTGACACCGAAATGGCATACGTCTGTGTTTTCAATTACAAGAGCCTTTCGGAGACCGCACGCAGCTTGCAATAGAAATGCCATGGTTGTTGGAATCCGGCCTGCCATGTTGCCGTACACGAATGCCAAGCAGGAGGCGCTTCATGTGCAACTTGAAGCCGGTGTGCAAACTTCACAATGGGAGGTGTTTCAACAAGCTTAGTGGCTGTATACGCAGCTGAGCAAGATTCGCCAATGGGATCTTGTTGAAACGCACAGCTTCCTCCCGAGTTTTCGTGCACGATCATGAACCGTGGAGTGGAAAAGTCGGGATTCCACATTTCGGTGGTGCATACAAATTCCAAACGGCAATAGTGCCGAAAGAGGGATGTCAAGCGGCCGTGCACAAGTACCAGGCGAGACATCGTGTTCAACGCGTAGAAATGCCAAACTGGCTCAAGCGACGAGCCTATAAGGCCCGGCAAGCGACCAGCTTGACGCCGGTGTGCATTCAGGTTCAAGACGGTGCTGATCTAAACGACCAGCTTGACGCAGGGATGCCACGCGGCTGTGCATTCACGTTGCAGCCGGTGCTGATTTAAACGACCAGCGTGACGCCGGGATGCCACGCGGCTGTGCATTCACGTTGAAGCCGGTGCTGATTTAAACGATCACAGCTTGACGCCGGGATGCCACGCGGCCGTGAATTCACGTTGAAGCCGGTGCTGATTTAAACGCCCAGCTTGACGCCGAGATGCCACGCGGCTGTGCATTCACGTTGAAGCCGGTGCTGATTTAAACGCCCAGCGTAACGCCGTGATGCCACGCGGCTGTGCATTCACGTTGAAGCCGGCGCTGATTTATGAGACCAGGTTGAAGCCAGGATGCCATGCGGCTGTGCATTTACGTTGAAGGTGTTGCTTTGAACGCCCAGCTTTCCGCCGGGATGCCACGCGGCTGTGCATTCACGTTGCAGCCGGTGCTGATTTAAACGACCAGCGTGACGCCGGGATGCCACGCGGCTTTGGATTCACGTTGAAGCCGGTGCTGATTGAAACGCCTAGCTGGACGCCAGGACTGCACGCGTTGGTGCATTCACGTTGAAGCCAGTGCTGATTTAAACGCCCAGCTTGACGCCGGGATTCCACGCGGCTGTGCATTCACGTTGAAACCGGGGCTGATTTCAACGCCCAGCTCGAAGCCAGTTCTGATTTCAATGACCAGCTTGACGCCGGGATGCCACGCAGCTGTGCATTCACGTTGACGTCGGTGCTGATTTAAAAGCCCAGCTTGACGCCGGGATGCCACGCGGCTGTGCATTTACGTGGCAAGTGCTGATTTCAATGCCCAGCTTCACACCGGGAGGCCACGTGGCTGCGCATTCACGTTTAAGCCGTTGCGGATTTAAACGACCAGCTTGACACCGGGATGCCATGCGGCTGTGCATTCACGTAGCCGCCATAAACGCCCAGCTTGACGCAAGGATGCCACGCGGCTGTGCATTCACGTTGCAGCCGGTGCTGATTTAAACGACCAGCGTGACGCCGGGATGCCACGCGGCTGTGCATTCACGAACGACCAGGTTGACGCCGGGACGCCACGCGGCTGCGCATTGAGGATGAAGCCGGTGCTGATTTAAACGCCCAGCTTGACCCCGGGACGCCACGCGGCTGTGCATTCACGTCAAAGCCGGATTTGATTTAAACGACCAGCTTGACGCCGGGATGCCACGCGGCTGTGCATTCACGGTGCAGCCGGCGCTGATTTAAACGACCAGCTTGACGCCAGGATGCCACGCGGCTGTGCATTCACGTTGAAGCCGGTGCTGAGTTAAATGCCCAGCCTGACCCTGGGATGCCACGTGGCTGTGCATGCACGTTGAAGCCGGTGCTGATTTAATCGCCCAGCTTGACGCCGGGATGCCATGTGGTTGTGCATTCACGTTGAAGACGGTGCTGACTTAAACGACCAGCTTGACGCCGGGATGCCACGCGGCTGTGCATTCACGTTGAAACCGGTGCTGATTTACACGACCAGCTTGACGCCGGGATGCCACGCAGCTTTGCATTCACGTTGAAGCCGGTGCTGATTTTCACGACCAATCTGACGCTGGGATGCCACGCGGCCGTGCATTCCATTGCAGCCGGTGCTGATTTAAACGACCAGCTTGACGCCGGGATGCCACGCGGCAGTGCATTCGCGTGTAGAAAACTCGGTGCTGATTTAAACGCCCACCTTGACAGCGGGATGCCACGCGGCTGTGCATTCACGTTGCAACCGGTGCTGATTTAAACGACCAGCTTGATGCCAGGATGCCGCGCGCGTTGAAGCCGGTGGTGGTTTAAACAAGCAGTCTGACGCCGGGATGCCACGCGGCTGTGCATTCACGTTGAAGCCGGTGCTGATTTAAACGACCAGCTTGATGCCGGGATGCCACGCGGCTGTGCATTCACTTTGAAGCCAGTGCTGATTTAAACGCCCAGCCTGACGCCAGGATGTCACGCGGCTGTGTGCATTCACGTTGAAGCCGGTGCTGATTTAAACGACCAGTCTGACGCCGGGATGCCACGCGGCTGTGCATTCACGTTTAAGCCGGTGCTGATTTAAACGACCAGCTTTTCACCGGGATGCCACGCCACTGTGCATTCACGTTGACGCCGGTGCTGATTGAACGACCAGCTTGACGCCGGGATGCCACGCGGCTGTGCATTGAGGTTGAAGCCGGTGCTGATTTAAACGCCCAGCTTGACGCCGGGATGCCACGCGGCTGTGCATGCACGTCGAAGCCGGATCTGATTTAAACGACCAGCTTGACGCCGGGATGCCACGCAGCTGTGCATTCATGTTGCTGCTGGTGCTGATTTTAAACGACCAGCCTGACGCCGGCATGCCACGCGGCGGTGCATTCACGTTGAAGCCGGCGCTGATTTAAACGCCTGGCTTGAAGTAGGGATTCTAAGCATTCACGTTGAAGCCGGTGCCGATTGAAACAACCAGCTTGAACCCAGGATGCCGCACGGCTGCGCATTCACGTCGAAGCCGGTGCTGATTTAAACGACCAGCTTGAAGCTGGGATGCCGCGCGGCTATGCATTCACGTTGAAGTCGGGATGCCACGCGGCTGTGCATTCACGTTGAAGCCGGGGCTGATGTAAACCACCAGCTTGAAACAGGGATGCCACGCGGTCGTACATTCACTTTGAAGCCGGTGCTGATTTAAACGACCAGCTTCAAGCCAGGATGCATCGCGGTTGTGCATTCACGTTGAAGCCGGTGGTGATTTAAACGACCAGCTTGCAGCCAGGATGCCGCGCGGCTGTGCATTCACGTTGGAGCCGGTGGTGATTTAAACGCCTTCGCCCACCACACCAACTCGCGCATCTACGTGCCTTTGCTGCTGCACGCAGCTGGCATGGCATCACCCGAGACGCGAGACCTCTGGACGGCTGAGCCCTCGTTTGGTGCCTGGTGGCGGCGTCAAGTAGACGCAGCGTCGCCCAGAGCATCCAATATTGCTTAATTAAGGAAACCCACCTTATTTGCAAAAGCCGCTTAACTAGAGCATAATTATATATATACTATTTAATAGGTTTTCGCTTATTTAAAGTGTATTAAACGCAAAAACGCTTAAATAAGCAGCAATTATGCTTATAATTAAAGAGTTTTTTGCTTAATTTAAGAAAACATATCTAAAATAAGCTGTTTTCTCGTTCGGTGTCGGCGCCTTCGGTAAAACCGCTTTAAGCAATGTTTTCGTTTTTTCCATGCATCAAAGACATGGCTTGCAATTCTGTTTGTGATCTGCCATGCATGATTGCTTTTTGCATTGCATGCCACGGTTATATAATCATGCATGCAACCATGGATCGCAAGACCGANATCAAAGACATGGCTTGCAATTCTGTTTGTGATCTGCCATGCATGATTGCTTTTTGCATTGCATGCCACGGTTATATAATCATGCATGCAACCATGGATCGCAAGACCGAATGATCGATATGCAACATGTGTGCATGGCTCGAGATGTCATGCAGTGCTAGGCGAGCTCTGCAGGCAGCATGCCGAGTCCTCGCAGATGAAATACGGCTACTGCAGATGACATAGTTCATCTGCTTAAAGCGGGTTTGCCAGAAGGCCTCGGGAAAGGAGTCCAGTTCAGCGATGAGAATGAGGTCTTCGCTGAGCAGAAAGAGTTGTTGCTGAGGGAGCTGTTGCTCACCACACCGAGACCGACCTTGAAGCTCCTTACAAGTGCAGCAGAGCTGGCNAGCAGAGCTGGCGTTTCAAGACGGAGACAAAGGTGTCATAGAGAACTTCTCCAAGAGGGTTGTTTCCACGTCGCAATTTCTCTTTCAGAAATTGCAGCAGAGCAGTTCAATGAAGAAGTGAAGCCAGCAGTCCGAAGATTGATTCAGATTTTGCGGCCTGGGCCGCAGGGGTCAAAGCCGGCAGGTGCTCCTCGGGTTACCGTCAAGGCCGGAAAGTTCTTGCGGAAGAACTGTGCANAAGCCGGCAGGTGCTCCTCGGGTTACCGTCAAGGCCGGAAAGTTCTTGCGGAAGAACTGTGCAGCCCGAAGGCTCGGGAAGCACAACAGCGGCAACAGCGAGCAGAGTGCTGCTGCAGCTGCGGGGTCGTCGAAGGATCACTTGCAGGCCTTGGCAGCATCGTATGGCCTCAAGTCGGTGCCAGCATCAGCAGTGAATGCTTTGGGGCCCTGCATGGTTTCGGACAGTGACAACGACGA
>BGNK01007698.1:5287-15981 GCA_003297005.1 Symbiodinium sp. clade A Y106
ACTGTGTGGAGGTATTTTGCAAATAGGAATGATGACTTTTACCAAAGGCCTTAGCAAATATCTTGCTGAGTGATGATTATATGAAGAAACATTTCGCTTGAAACACATACCAGAAATAAAGTAACCTTAATGCCTTAATTCTATAAACGATATGAATAGATGGTGTAATTCATTGACTTTCTAAACTCGAGCTGTTCCCATGGTACCTCGCCTGACCTCGTTGAGTGCGAGTTCTACAGCAGCCGTATCGTTGCATGTTCTTGTGCTAAGCTGTTATGCATTGTTAAGCGTGGACACTCGTTGATTGTCACAGGCAGTTCGTGGTGAAAAGGCCATTCTCATCGAATCTATGACTCGCCATACCATCGTCTCTAGTATAGCGTGGTGTAGACTTTTGATTCGATTCCAAAAGTAGAGTCTTCTTTGGAGGCTGCTTGGACGCCCGTGAGCTCTTGCAGCTCCGTGCGCCAAAGCTCTCGGAGGAAAGTTCTCAGCACCGGCTCTGGTCTATGTGGGTTTTTCAGCTCTGCGTAAGGGTTCTGGGTTCTAATTCTAAGGATTAGGGCTTTGTTCTTTGGTCGTAGAGTGTTGGAGGGGCTCTGGATAGCCAGGTAGAGTGAGAAGCAGATCCTTGTAGGGCGATGCCCTGTCAGGACTTTTGGAAGCAGGACTTTTGGAAGCAACATTTGCGGCTCCGGACTTAGACTTGTGCCGAGGTCTCGCAAACGCGGGCCACAAAGCTTGGTTGTGGATCCGAGCCAGCGCATGCTTAGGTGTCATTCGCTCTCCTCACGAGCTCATCTCCTGACCGTGATCCGCTCTTGATCGAGAACGACCAGGTGCGAAACTAATCTACATTGCGCAACGACAGGAGTGTCCCTGTGTGTATACATTAAATAAATATGAGTATATAAATGAATAAATATAAAAAATATATATATATATATATACACAGTCACTCACGACGCCGTAAGAGTTCGGTCTCGCAATGCGAAGGGCGACTGCTGAATGGCAGCCGGCATCTTAAAGATCCATGCTGTGTTAGCACCCCGGAATCTCAGCCCCGTAAGCAGCGGAAGAAAAGGTTGGGCACACCGACTGCATCGATACTCAGGCAACTCGTTATCAGAGATTTGAGTACTGCTTGGAGTTCGAAAAGTTGTCTCTGCATGTAGAGGCTGTTCCTGATATATGTATATATATATATAGATATACACACAAACATACAGACATACAGACGGTACATACATACACACGCCCCCATGCACACCCACACGCACCCACTCACCCACACACCACGTACATGCACAGAAGCATGGGTACAGAGATACATAGGTACACTGTTGTAACATCCATGTCGCAGTCTTCGGCTTTCTCGACAGCAGGTAGTTTTCTATGCCTGCTATGCCAGTTGGGATTTTACTCCTGAACACAACACGTTTCTACCGTATGTGTTTTACCGTCGTAGACTCGAGAAGCTTTTCATGTCGCCGAAGTAAGCATCGTGTGACTTCGATTCATGCAGTCCGTCTGCGCCGCCTGTGGCCCTACGTGGAGCATGCTTCAAGTTGTGTTTTGTGTGCTTTGGGTCTTGCCCGCACCGGGCAGTCCTGATGTTTCAGCGGTCACGTTGCAACTCGATGGCGAGCAGAGGCAACTGACCTGGGACGCGGAGCGCGAGGATGTTGCGGTGAAGATCGGTGAGTTTCTGGAGGCACATCGTTCTGGAGAGCCTGTGAGAAACGACGTGGAGCTCCTGTTGCGACAGCTGCGAGCTCAAACGGCGCGCAGAAAGGCAGACGTCAGCACACTGCCTTCCAAGAATGGCGGGTCAATCAAAAAGGTTCTCCCCCCAAGGAAAGGAAGCCAGATTGCACTTTATAACAGTCATGAGGCGAACATTGCCATCAGCATTGATGGCCGAGTGCAGTGTGTACTCGAGCTGGAGCGCTTGTTTGGGGTGCGGTACTACACCCCGTCTCTTTCAAACGTAACGGAGCGGCGGCACGCGTGGCTCGAGGCGGCCAAGGCCATCCGAGACCGATGCGAGTGCGAGGGAGGGCCCGGCAGCTGTCCGCGGCGCTTCGACTCGGGCATCTTGGTCCGTCCGAGCTCGGAAGCTGAGGCGAACATCATCGAAGAGGTCTTCTCCGTGGATGAGTGGCGGTACATAGATCATCAAGAAGCGCATGCCGTAATGGCTTATTATGCATCTTCCATGCGGACGGCCCTTGTTGTGGTGAGCGATGCAGCCTTTCATGTCTTTCATGTCTCTTTGGGAAGTGTAAAGCGCATCGCAAGCCTGGATTACGGCTTGGGCACCATGTACATGCTTTTGGCTGGACTGCTCCCAGAGGTAACTGGTCAGCCTTTGGACGCGAGATGTCAATACACGGGGAAGCCGGAGAGTGGCCCTCTCTTTCCAGAGTTTCTGTCTGGAGACTTGCATCTGCAGTGCCTCAGCTGGGCGGGAAAGCTCATGGGCTATGCCGCTGCTGGCACTGCTTTGGAAGACTTGCAAGAGGTCGCCCGGGAGGCCTTCGAAGTTTCAGGTGCCATGCCGAAGTACTCCATGGAGCACATCATGAGCGTTACCTTCCCCACGACGGAGTTGCCAGCACGATTCCAGGATGCCCTTCAGCAAGTCTGTGCATCAGACGAGGGCCAGCGGAACTTTGCCGCGTCTGTGCAGGTTGAGTTCGAAAGGATAACCAACTTGACTGTGACGGAGCTGGTTCGCCGCGTGGGGCCCCAAAGCCTGGATGGCGTTGTGATGACAGGCGGCTGCGCGCTGAACGTCCTGGCCAACCAGCGCGTGTATGACTTTCTGGAGAAGGAAGGAGGAGAGGCAGGAGCGGGCTCAGTGGAGGTCTGGGTGCCGCCGTCTCCCAACGACGGGGGCTTGTCCATCGGGGGGCTCTGGTCCGTGGCCCCGCCCTTAGCTCGGCAGCCACTCCAGTACCTGGGCTTTTCGCTTTGGGATTCGGAGTCTTTGGAGGAAGCAGCGAATCAGCGAGGAGCACGACGGCTCCAAGAGTTAGGTGGCGTCGACTTCTTGGCAGAGCTCCTGGTCGGGGAAGGCGCTCTCTGGGCGGAGCGGATGGAGCGTTTTGGCCGGCCGGCTCGGCCGATCATCGCTGTGGTCAGGGGCCGCCAGGAATTTGGGCCAAGGGCTCTGGGGCATCGATCCCTTCTGGCTGTGCCGGATGCCACGATGAAAGACCGCATGAACCGTTTGAAAGCGCGGCAGTGGTACCGCCCCGTGGCACCGATGATCGCAGAAGAGGACCTGGTCGAAGTCTTCGGCCGCCGCATTCTTTCTCCTTACATGAGCATGGCCCCGGAAGTCCTTGAAGAGACGCGAAAGAAGTTCCCAGCTTTGGCGCACTTCGACGGAACTGCACGGCATCAGTCGGTCAGCCGAGCAGACGAACCCTGGGTCCACGCGCTGCTGCTGGCTGTGGGAAGACGCACGGGGCTGGCGGCTCTGATCAACACCAGCTTCAACACAAAAGGCAAGCCGATTGTCAATACGGTCCGTGAGTGCCTTCGCATGTTAGATGAGCTGCCGGATCTTGACTACGTGCTGATCGAAGATTGGCTTTTCGAGAAAGCTCATTCGTGATGCAGAAGACAGCGCTGTCATCTGCACCGACACAGCAGCCAAAAAGACAAGTGTGATGCGAGACTGTGATTCCGTTGCGAGAGTGTTTAAAGCATAAGAACCGTGCAGCAGTTGCAGGCAAGTCGGGGAGCGCACAGCAAATCCACCAGGTGTAGGGGCTTTCATTCTCAGCGAGGGTTATATGAACGGCTGACTCTGTGGTGGTTTTATTGACCTCTCCTGACCTGCCAGCACTTTCCCCCAATTCACAGCTCATTGCGAGGTGACCCGCTCTCAAACTGCCCTGGCGCTAAAATTTCACAGTTTCATTTGTAGTTTCCAGCTTTGACATTCCAGAGATGGTCACAACTCTGGATCGTAGGCTGGTAAAGTGCTGCAGTCACAGCTTCCTAGTCGCCGTGCAGTCAGCCAACATAAATCTACCCCCGACCGAAAAAAAGTGGCGAGATGGATGGTAGGCTCACTGGACGCTTGGCAGATCCCGAGGCGACCCCCAGGTCCCGAGCTCAGAGCTCAGCTTGCAGTCGCATCACAGCATGCAGGCCGCAGGCCCATTGACTCTGTGTGTCAAGCCGTGAAGTGAGCGGGATCTGGGATCTGCAACCAGAAGCAGTGTCTCAGTGGAAAAAGAGGACAAGTGGCTTCGTTGCAGGCGCTTCCGCTGCCCGGCAGCCCCCTCGTCGAAAAGCAAAGCAGACCCCGGAAACATCCACCGTGGAGGACGTCGCAACTGTAGCCGAGGGCGCACAACGAGCACCCGAAATTGTTCACACCAGTTCATGCTGAAAGCGTTCAACCACGCCAATTCCAGCAGCTGCCAGACGGCAGCCGAGGTGTGCGTAGAGTTATATCTCCCGGTCCCTTCGGAAGCAGAGAACGAAAATACTTACTAAGCTAAACTTTCGCATGTTTAAGCCCTAGTTCCTCGCAGCTTGGGACCATCGCATCTCTCTTTGTTTTGGAAAATACTTAACTCGAGGTCCATCAGCATCCATTTCTGGATTCTCATCTCGACCCACTGTAAATCAAGACTGCCATAGACCAATGCAGCCCCCACGTATTCAACTCTCAATCGTGTACGGAATCGGCTGGCAAGGACCAACCCCCGCGAACTCGAGAAGCAAGAAGTCTGCATGCATGCCGTGAAATCATGCCGAACGGCATCGATGAGTTCATCGACGATATCTGTAGGCTGACATGTCGGCGCTGAAACAAGAACGCACTTCCGATGCGGGATGGCGAGCAGATTCGTTCGTCTGGTTGCATTCGACCTTGAGTGCAGCCATCTCGCTCAGCAGCATCTTTGTTTCAGGATCTGTTGTCGAAAAGAGAATGGTCCTACGCCGCCACGGACTGCGCCAAAGGCGACCCGAGGGTGCTCGCGGCCGCGGCGCTCAGCACTAGCAGACTTGTGGCAGGGCTCCCCATACAAGGGCTCCCATATGTCATGGGTGTACGCAGTCTCGTCAGGCAACATCTGCATCTGCACCCTTTGGGTTTCGGTCCCGTGGTCGGCTTAAGGCCTCTTTGGCGCTGCGCGCTCTCGTGGCGCGAGCCACTTGGGGTGCCGACCAGCGGTCCTTGCAGTTAATGCACGCCGGCTTTGCGTTCCTCTGTGCTCGGCCTAACTTTTGTCGTGCCGACTCTATGCCCAGCAGCTTGCTGCACCTCGATAGTCTAAGCTCAGTCCCGACTTGACAAAACGGACCGCAGCGATTCAACAACTGAGAACACCGCATAAAATCTGGGCCTGACTGGCAAACTGGTACCCGGTCTATGGATCCACAAATAAGTCGGTCCCAAAGATGGACCCCAGATGACCCAGCGTGAAGGTCGCTCTCAGTTGTAACAGATGACAAAGTGTTGCCATTGTTTGTAAGTTTCCGAATCGTTGCGCCTAAACCCGGGTCGAGCCGGGACACAGATCTTCGCTCTCTGACGCTTCCACCTGAGATGTATTGTGGCTGTGGAACCAATAACGCACGTCGAACTGCGGCTCTTCGAAAGAACGCCGAAAACAGATGCTGAGGGTACAGTCAGGCACATGCCGAATCTTTTTGGCAACGGCCATGCTATTGTAGTTGGCGTTGTTACTGCGTCTGCCTCTGTTTGATGTGGTGAAGCAATCAGCAACTCAGTGAAATTGTCTGGAAATGGTTACGAACCTTGGAGAAACTTTTGGCTTCAGTCGAAGCGGTGATTTTCGACCTGAGATAGCTGCAGGTTGGTTGTCCAGTTTGGCTTCCTCCTTAACGCAAAGGTCTTTTCAAAAGAAGCCGTCCGGTCGATCGAATCGCATGCTGCCGTTTTTGGATGCCAGACGTTCCGAAAAACCGTCCGCTGTAAGGCCGTTTGGTGTCGCAAATCACCACCACGGCAAGAAGTGCGTTCCCTCACCCCTTCCTGCTCCTGCCAACTTCGTGTGGGGATGTGTGGGGTGCGTCCTTTGCGAGCTTACGGCCGACATCGTCAGGATTATCTCCTGCGTCCATGATCGCATTCTTGGTCGCTGAAATCGCTTATTGACGGATCCGCCCACCCTCACGCAACTCTTGTGGTGTAACCGCCATTGCCGTTCGAAATCCGCACGAGGCTTTTCTAGAAGCAGTCCGTTCGGCATTGGTGAGGATGTGTCGCGCATTGCGGCGAAGAGCCAATGTGAGGCCGCAACTTCGATATCCCAGTGCTGAGGCGTCATGTGAGGTGGGCGCGGCACGACACAGGGACTGCAGACTTTGCGCTACAAGTAGCTGACGTCGGTGGAACCAATACACAAATTTGTATAGAGATTATGATTTCCGCCATGCCGACCACTGCATATGGCGGCAAGCGACAATGTTGCGCCGGCTTTCTTACCCTGCTAGCCACATGGGTGTGCAGTCAGCATCCGAGGCAATTTTCTTTCCCCGGTCAGTTGCAAAATGCAGTGCAAGTCGGGTAGCCTCAACGTGCCGGAAGGCGGCCACACACAATTCTTGATGTCAAGGCCACCCCAGCTGCTGTGTGATGCCGTAGCAAGGCCAGCGCCAGCAGCCAAGTGTGCAGATCCGCGGCCAAGGCGCGGCCAAGCTGAAGCGGCACGGTATGCAGTGGCCCGCGCCCGTGCAAGGCAGTTGGCCACGGCACTGTCTATATCCATCTGAAGAGCGCAGTTGCTGGACATACTGAGCCCCGTTGGATGGCACGTTGACGTTGGCTTGCATCGGATCCTGGGGACGCCCAGACATGTTCACCCAGGGTTGCCGGGGGCGCAGGAATTCTTGCTTTTGATTTGCTAACGTGTGCAATTTGGTTTCCTTGAATTGGCGTGTTTGTCCTTGCGCATGACCGACAGGCAAGCCTAGTGTTCCGCGTGTTGCCATCTTCCTTTCACCGGCGCGGGTTACACTGTTTGTGAACGGCTTGCACGGGCACCGGGCCATTAATTTTTGTGATTACGTAGCACATTCCCCGCAATGGCTAGAGGCACATGCATGCTGTGATCGCAAATGGCAAAGTGCTGCGTATCGATTAGTGCCGCGTTCATCAACCTTCTCCCATGTGCGCTTTTTTGTATGCTGTGGTTTCAGTCAAATCAATCAAGGTCCCAAATTCGAACCGATTCCAGGCCCGAATGAGCCAGCGACGAACCTTCCCGAACTCAGGTCAGTGCTGCGAAATCGCTGCGTGCGGCGAGTTTTGCTGCAAAATGTAGCAACTGCCCTTTCGGCCATCACAATCCAGCGGGCCATGGCTGCGTCGGTGGCCGGACGTGGGCCGGCACCGCCGCCAGCAGCGATGCCTCGCCCTTGGAGTTAATGGTGGACCTCGCCGACGCAGCGGCCGAGTACTTTTTGGACGCTGAGGCCCAACGAGTAGGTAGCAAGATTTTCTCTGTGTAGCGACGACTGACGACACCTATCATAAGCAGAGATCGCCAAGCCTTCATGCCAATGCAAACTTTCTACAAAACAGTGCGGGGTGACTTGTTTTTGTTGTGCCCGGCACCACATGCACGTAGGCTGTGTTGCCCAGTTCCGCGTTCAAGTATCCAGATTTTCTGAACTGTTGTGCTTTTCGTGCCGACACAGCCGCTGTGGCGCTGCCCGACGTGCTGCAAAGGTCCCGGTGGCATGCGAGTGCGAGGTCGTCCCTGGACCGTCGAGGCGAAGGATACCGTGCGCGGACCCGTTGCGGGACTATGCACTGTGCGCTTGCACAACCAACCACGCGCGTGAAGCATCGCTACTTGCGGGGGTAAGTTGTTCGAGCGGACTGCGCTCCGCCAGTGGTACGGCTCGGAGTTCATCTATTCCTGGTGTCGACCTGCGCAATCGGCGACGCTTTGGCTTCGACGCCTACAATGCGTCACAGCTTGGCGAAGCGTTGTACAGCGATGTAAACATGGTTTGTGATGCTTCATTTCTGCACGTTTAACAAGTTTAACGGGGTTCTTGGATACCTAGACATGCTCTACAGTGGACTCTGCAGATTCTTTGTGTCTTTTATCGAGGTTTTGTACGTTGCCCACGTGTTTTTGTTGGTTGTTGCACCGGTCTTCACCTTTATGTACAACCGAGGAAAGTGAAACTTTTACCTCGATTGTCAACCTCGTGTTTCTTCGGTGGGCACTGGAACAGCGAGTCGCCCCGATTCATCGCCCAGCTCGTGCGTTGAAGAGCCTGGCGAGCCTCCAGCCAGTGCAAGCAGCAGGCAAGCAGCGGCGCCTACCACGCCGCCCTGGCTTCTCGGCAATGACGCGCCCTCACCCCAGGCATGCCCCTCCACTGATGCTTGCCCAGTCTGCCTTTGCGAATTCCCTTCGCACGCCCATGGACCGGAAACGCCTTTCCTTCTTTGGCCGGGCTGTGGCCATGCACTGCATTTGGGTTGTGTCGCCCATCTGGTTGCTAATGTCCGGGAGCTGCGCTGTCCCACATGCCGGGCGCCATGGCCGCCCTCAGCCGCCGAGGCCTTCACAGGCGCTTGCCACACACATGGTGTCCCTGCTCCGCAACCAGCCCCAGATCACGACACTACCTCGCGTCGGTACCACGAAGCCGTTGCACCAAGACCTCCTGCCCACATCTTGCCGTTCTGCTGCCCGAGGCTCTTTTTGGCGGACTCGGCGCATGAGGATGCTGCTTGGCAAGAATTACCTGACCGGCACATGCACTGGGTGCCCGTCCACTCACGGCAAACTGGCCGCTGGGCGCCCGAGTGGGTTTGCATGCGCTGCAGTTCCAGTGTCGATGAATGCCATCCGTTGCTGCAAGGCGTGCCAATACCGCCCACCTGCCCTACGCACGGTCCTCGCCGGCTCGCCATCGACTTGCGCGAGTTCAGTCGCGGATGGGCCCTGCTCACTAAACCTGCGGCGCTCCAGACGGGGTGCCGCGCCGGGCCCCAGCGGCTACACGGCCGAAATTGTCAGGCTCATTCATTCTGGATGACTCGGCCGCGGTCGACTCCTTCGGCGCGGTTGCCACCCGCCTCGCACGTGCACAGCTGCCAGCAACTATTGCGCAGGCCCTTGGTTTGGGGCGGCTCATTGCCATTCGCAAAACTGGCGGTGGGGTTCGGGGCATTGTGGTCGGTGATTACCTGCGCCGGCTGATTGCCAGGACTCTGGCTCAACACTTCGCCCCTGCATTCGATGTTGCCACCCGGCCCCACCAGTATGCACTTGCTACCCGTGCTGGCACCGAAGCCCTCGCACACAGCCTCCAGCTCGAGTGCGAGATGGACCCCACCTTGACTGTCCTTCCGGTTGATGGTGTCGGGGCCTACGACCTCATTAGTCGGCATGCCATGCTCCGTGCCCTCCGCCATACACCCGATGCTGCCAACGTCCTCCCGTTTGTACGGTTGTCTTACGGCCAGCCTTCCACCTTCCTGTGGAGAGACGACGCAGGGGTCGTCCACCGCATCGTGCAAGCGGAGGGCGGCGAGCAAGGTGATCCCCTGATGCCAGCGCTGTTTGCCTTGGGTATTGCCCCAGCGCTGGCCGCCTTGCAGGCTGAAATGCACCCTGCCGAACGTGTGCGGGCTTTCCTTGACGATTTGTACGTGACTTCACCACCCCCTCGCGTGGCACATCTTCTTTGCCGGCTGCAGCACCACTTGTTTGCCCAGGCGCATATTCAGCTCAACCCCTCCAAGACCCGCGTGTGGAACGCAGCCGGCGTGAGGCCCGCGTCGCTACCCGCGCCTGCCGGTGCACAGCCCTGGGTCGGGGACCCAGACCTCCCTGCTGCAGAGTGCGGCCTCCGCGTGCTCGGCACCCCCCTCGGCACCACCGAGTACGTCGCTGCACAGCTTGACACCTTGACTACGCAGCACGGCCGCTTGCTAGCCAGGCTCCCCACGTCCCTGACCTTCAAGTTGCTTGGTTGTTGCTGCTGTATTGTGCCTTGCCCGCGCACAATACGTGCTCCGGATCCTGCCGCCCCCAGCGACGAGGGCTTTCTCGGCTTCACACGATCGTGCCAGTCTTTCCTGCCTTGCACTCCTCCTGCGTGTTGACAGTGCCGCCCAGCATGCCCCAGCCGCCTACTTCGCGTCGTGGGCGGACGCCCTGCAAGCCATCTCTTTGCGAGACCCGGAACTCGCCGCCACCGCCGCACGACGGCTCCAGCGACCACATGAGGCGGCGCCGTCGCTAGCCGCTTTGCAAGAAGCCGCCCAAACACTTGCCGGTGCCGGTTTCCAAGCCCCGCGATGGGACCAGCTCGCTCACACCCCTTGCCCCCTGCCTGAGCAACCGGATGACCAGCCCACCGACTTCACTCGTGGATGGCAGCGCAGCGCCTCCTTCGCGCTCGCCGCAGCTTTTGCGGCTTCCCTCACAGGCCAGCTCGATCCCTCCTCAATTGCCCTGCTGGATTCCCAGTCCGGCCCCTTCGCAGCCAAGGTGCTCACAGCGTTGCCGACTTCCTCCGAGCTCCGGCTCGAGCCTGCGTCTTACCGTGTGATGCTGCCGCGCCGCCTGCGCCTGCAGCTGCCCCTGGTCCCTGCATTCTGCCCTTGCAGGCGCCGCCTCGATGCTTTGGGTGACCACCGCGCCTCCTGCCCACGCTCCGGTTTGTTG
>BGNK01007699.1:1386-12539 GCA_003297005.1 Symbiodinium sp. clade A Y106
CTTGGGCATAGGGATTAATGATGGCATCGGGGCCCTTCGTGTAGCGATGGACCTTCTTGGAACAGATGCCGCCGGTTACATTTCGATTGAGCCCGACTCGGCTTGCAGACGGGTTGTAGAAAGTCATTATGGAGCCACTATTTTCCATGAAAGTGTTGCGTCAGTCGATGCAGACCTTGTGCGTGATTGAGCATGCAAGTTCCCTTCGGTTGCGGTGGTAATTGTCGGGCTCAGTTCATGCCTCCAGTCTCAACTGGGTTTACATGGACAACACACTTTTCACGACATTGCCAACTTGGTTCGCGTGGCATTTCCGTGGGCTTCGGTTCATTGCTTGTTAGANGTCGGGCTCAGTTCATGCCTCCAGTCTCAACTGGGTTTACATGGACAACACACTTTTCACGACATTGCCAACTTGGTTCGCGTGGCATTTCCGTGGGCTTCGGTTCATTGCTTGTTAGAGGGCGGTGCCAGCATGAAAACGCACGTGCGCACCCAGGTGACTCAGATGATGGGTCTTATTCCGTTTCAAGTTGATGCCTTCCCGCTTGCTCCGTGTCACCGCAGGCGACTGTTTTGGGTGGATTGGCCATTGTATGCTCAAGACGGTCTTACTTTATTTCAACCTATCGACATTTCCGATTCGGCTTGTGGAACGGTTGAGTTTGATGGCGGTTTCCCTTTGCAAGCATGCTTGGAACGCAAGTGTACAGTGAGCCCCAACTTTGTCGCCTTCCCTTGCTTCACAGCGCCCCACCCTCGGACCACCCATTCGACTCAAACCTTTGCCTGGGCCTGCGAGGCTCGGGCAACCAAAAAAAGATGGGCCGAAGATGGGTGCCGCTTCCCGCCTCATCACTACGAGTCAAGGCACTGTGTCATCACAGAAGAAGGGCTTCTGCGACTTCCGTCCGTGTTGGAGCGTGAGCGCATGATGGGTCTTCCGGATCACTACACCTTGCAGGCCATGAACAAAACACTGCGAAAGTCTCAGCCTGCACTTTTGGAAAATACTCGCCTCTCCATGCTGGGAACAATGGGGAGCGTGCCCGTCGTTGCTGTTCTGCTCATGTGCNCCTTGCAGGCCATGAACAAAACACTGCGAAAGTCTCAGCCTGCACTTTTGGAAAATACTCGCCTCTCCATGCTGGGAACAATGGGGAGCGTGCCCGTCGTTGCTGTTCTGCTCATGTGCAAGTCACGCTTGTACCGGCAGACTTGTCCGACTTTGCAATGCTTCTTGATCACTCCCAGTTGCAAGCCATGCCCGGATGCACCCATAAATCCACTGCAGCTGATCAAGCGTTTGTGCACATTCCTTTCTACCCGAGGGTCGGATGTGCTCCTGTGTGCCNCCTTGCAGGCCATGAACAAAACACTGCGAAAGTCTCAGCCTGCACTTTTGGAAAATACTCGCCTCTCCATGCTGGGAACAATGGGGAGCGTGCCCGTCGTTGCTGTTCTGCTCATGTGCTTGCTGTCCCCGAAAGGCTTGTGTGAAATCTCTTCGTTCCGACACCTCAAGTCACGCTTGTACCGGCAGACTTGTCCGACTTTGCAACGCTTCTTGATCACTCCCAGTTGCAAGCCATGCCCGGATGCACCCATAAATCCACTGCAGCTGATCAAGCGTTTGTGCACATTCCTTTCTACCCGAGGGTCGGATGTGCTCCTGTGTGCCNGCTTCTTGATCACTCCCAGTTGCAAGCCATGCCCGGATGCACCCATAAATCCACTGCAGCTGATCAAGCGTTTGTGCACATTCCTTTCTACCCGAGGGTCGGATGTGCTCCTGTGTGCCCCGTCAGCTCACCAGGAGTCTTTGCATCGTTTTAGACGGTCCTTACCTCCAGACTTGTGGCTCTGGCGTGAGGTCTGTGGCTGGTTTTGGCGAGAGGGTTCCCTCCGTGAACATATCAATAAGCTTGAAGCCCGAGCCTTTTTGACCACGTTGAAGTGGCTTGTCAATCACCAATCGCGAACGGCGGTTCGATGGCTGCATCTGTGTGATAGCCAAGTCACTATTCATGCAGTGTCTCGGGGTCGGTCGAGCAGTCGAAAGATGCGGCATGTCTTGTCCAAAGTTTCAGCCCTCCTCTTGGCGTCCGGAGTGTCGCCGGTGCTGGCCTACGTGGCTTCCGATGTTAACCCAGCAGACGGTCCCAGCCGCCGTCCTCGTAAGCGCAAATGGTCAAAAAGGTAGCCCCAAATCGTATACATGAGGCCAGCACCAAGGAGGAGCGCGCAAGACAACGTCGTTCTTTGGGACCCCTTCGAAACCTCACGGTTCAACCAGCCACCAAAATTCGCTACGACCTTGCTTTGAAACAGCTTTTGGCATGGATGCGTGATTGTCGCATGCTTTTTCCTTCATCAGCAGAACAGGTTGACGGTGCGTTGTGTGCATACTTGGAGGAGTTGTGGGAAACAGGCGAATCCAAGGCGCGCGCCGGTGACACCTTGGCGGCACTTCAGAATTGGAAGCCGCTCTTGCGCAAACGCCTGCCTGCAGCTTGGCGACTAATGAGAGCTTGGACGGCACGTGAGCTGCCCCATCAATGCCCACCCCTGACTCCTACCCTCGTGCATGCGTTGGCGGGCCTTGCATGGCAACAAGGCTTGTATTGGCTTGCGCGGGCTGTTGTTATTGGCTTTTACGGTGTGTTGCGCACTGGCGAGTTGCTTAAGCTTCGTAAATCCCATGTCACGTTTGCAGCGGATTTGTCTACGGTGATTCTGCACTTGGGATTCACCAAAACATCGGGACAAGCAGCTCGCCAGGATTCTGTCAGCATAACGTTGCCTAAACTCTTTGGAGTNCATGTCACGTTTGCAGCGGATTTGTCTACGGTGATTCTGCACTTGGGATTCACCAAAACATCGGGACAAGCAGCTCGCCAGGATTCTGTCAGCATAACGTTGCCTAAACTCTTTGGAGTTGTTTTGTTTGATGGTTTTTGTTCGGTATGGGTCCTTTTGCTGCAGGTTCTGTAGTCGGGGTGGATGGTGCCAAGGGAGAAGGTACGGAGGATCCGTGGAACCTCAGCAAAGCATGTGCAGAGAACTGAATCTTTTGGGATAATAAACGAAATCCTAGAACCTCCATCCGTTAGGATCGCATCATTTTGGTCAGACGTTCGTTTCTTTGTTGTTCCGTGTGTCTGTGTGTGTATGTGTGCCCTCGCAGGCTATGAAAAAACGTTGTCAAGTTGGCATGTGGCCGTAGCTTGTGTGATCAATGAATGATGAGTTTGAATCTTCCTGATCTTGCCAAGTGCTGAGGTGGTTAGTTGGTGAATTGCTGCAGACGAGCAATCGAGTTGATTCAATTCAAGTCAATTTTCACGGACTGTTTGGTTTACGTATGCTTATCCTAGAGCCAAGCAGAATCAACTGTTTTTTCGATATTGTTCAGTGATTTGTTTGCTTTGGTGTCCTGGTTTACATGCCATGCTGATCCCGTGGCTACGCACCATATGCTGTTGTCAATGTTATCCTTCAACACACTCGTTTCGAGTATGTGATCTTGTTTGTTCATACATATGCGGATGACTAAATATCATCTCAAGGTGTTTCAGTTATTCAGTTGCTACCAGCTGCATAGTTTAAGTCCGTTATGGTTAATGCATCCCGCAGCCCACATTTTCAAGCCCACGGACACCGGACATATGTGTACTAGTCGCGCTAAGCAGCTTCTTGAAATTCCCGCTTTCCAGCTGGACAGGTCATGATAAACAAACAGGTGAGGCTACATAACGAGCATGTTTCGAGTGGTCAAACTGTTCAAGAACCCCTTTTCCGGAGAGCTGGGAAAGCTGTTGCAAGTTTTCCCAATTCTTCGAAACGTTTTTGCATGACTGAGTTTTTGTGGCATTTGCCGGGGTTTTATATTGAGAGAGCCGACTTGAAGTCTCCAGTGCCATCTAGAACACCAGATCATGCATAGCCGTTGAATTTTCCGCCATTCAGAAACGAACTATACTCAAAGTAAGGTCTATCCAGCAGCCGAACGTACACAGAATCACTGATTGAAGCTGGAAGCATGCAGGTAATTATCATTGTTTCTACTTGGTTTCTTAATCGGTTGTTCTGTGGTATTCATTCATAAACTATAAACAGCATTCACTCAGTGCCAACTTGACCGGAGACTTACTTTGATCAAGTGGCTCAGGCCTTACTAGTAGTCGTAGATTTGAGTTAAGCCTGTATTTATGCATGGCCCTTGATATAAAGTATGATCTCAGCTTACTTCACTATAGCGACGAGCTGCATAATCATAAGCTACGGCACTGCTAGAAAATAGAAGCACATACGCGAGCTACAGCATGAAGCATGTCTGATGCACCTTCACGGCCCTACAGGCATCCTCCGACTGATGTTTTTGATTTCAATATGACGCCTTTCTGTATATCCTTATCTCTAAGCACACGTGGTCAGAAAGACAGGTGGGTCCGTAGATTTTCAGGCTTTCCATGCGGTATCATCGGTGATATAGGCAAGCCCACTTCGCCTGCCCTGCATGTCATAGTTCGTATGTGTGAAAAGTAAGTGCATCGGCCCGCTCCGCGACAGCTAGGGTTGTGTCATAAGAGCAAACCACACGAAACTAGTAGGCAAGTACACATCCGCTCACTCTCACAGGCTTGTGATGCGAAATGCTAACGTGGTATAAGGAGGGGTACAACGAGATGGTCATCGCCTTCCGCCGCCTGCACTCCTTTAACAAGGCGAACCCAATCCCGTGTTGTGGTTTACTCACAGGAAAGGGTGACGAACGTCAAGATGCGACCTGGCTTGCTCGACGACAGGCACATGCCTTGGTAATTGAGCGCCTCCATAGCAGCCACAATCAGAGCGGACCATGCGTGCGAGCGCATGTATCCTTCCGGCAGGAATTCTACGATTTCATGGCCGTGCCTTGACTTCCAGAATCGGGCAATGTCGTGGCAGGTTCAAACTTTTTTTGATTCCTTTTTGAAGCGGTTTTTGCCGTACGGTCCGAGAGCAACAGCATGTTTGATGAACGGCAAGCGTCATCCTCAGGTATCTTCGATAAGTTGTTGATTTGCTGATTTGCTTGCAGATTTTAAGTAAGTCCGACCAACCGCTTCCTTTGCACACCTTTGGCACATGCGAACCGACATGCAGATTCATGAGGGCAGCATCCAAGAGATTCATGAGAACGCGAATGCTGCATATGCTCTCCAGTGTGATCCGACGGAGGAGCTGGGTTTCAAGGGGGTTCGGCCTGGTGGTACTTTGAATTCGGAAGCTCAGGCCTCAGGTGTTTGAGGTGCCCCTCGCTTTGGAAGGTGGAGACGCGCGTGGTCAACCTTCCAGCCACGTCCCACATGCCTTGAAGAAACCATGAAAGCAATGACACCTTGATGTTGCCGTTCATCTTTGCATGTGTGCACCGGAATCTTCGCCCGTCCCATGCCCAGTGCTCCGCACGTGAGTCTGGACATGGGCAAGCACCAACAGCTTGTTGCCCCAGGGAAGGTCTGAGAATCATGGAAGCTTGGCCACTACTGCAGACTTGTACTGCACAGCACGTACAGGTGTTTCCGTCGCTCACCTATGCAGTTCTGTACATTGTGTCGGTCCCGGTTGGGTTTGGCTAGCAGAGTGCATGTCCAATACGATCTTTCGCGCCAAGCGCCTTGAAGACTTGCAAGTGCTGCAAGTGGCAATCCCTCAATCCAAAACACAACCTGTGGAGGAGCTCGAAATGGAAGGCAAGGAAATCTACCAGCAGAAGTGTGGCAGAGGCATGTGGAAGGAGCACTGGCTAGGGTTCGGTCCAGCCGAAGGGACTGTCCTCGCACATTTAAACCTCAATTGATTGTGCACTGGCGTCGCCAGAAAGGTTCAGGGTCGCAGCGTCTAATCGGCGCAATCATGCCTGATAACGAGGATTTGGCAGGCGATAGGCGTGATAGTTGGAGGCACTGTAGAGAAGCTGGCAAGTGTCGCGTGCTTGCGCTGACATAGTATACTTCGAGCTGTTCTTCGATGCTAGGCTTGGGTGCACATGCATGTCTGGCTTTGAGCGTGATGCCATAATGGTGTACCACAGTCATTTCCAGAGCCCAAGAAGCACGAGGACCTGAAGCTGGAACGTTTTAGCTTCCCTCACAAGCACACCGACGTGAACCACAAGGCACGCAAGAATCAGAAGGATCTCTGAAGCATCTCCTTTGGTGTTAAGCTTCATTTTGGTGGTTGGGGAGGCGCCTGTTGGTGATTTAACTCAGCATTTGCATTCGGAGACGTGGCATAGATTGCGCCCTGTCCGATGCAGATCCTTGCAGAGAGCTCCCACTGTGGGAGTTTGCTTCATGAGGTGCACTAGATCACACTGATAGCTCGCATGCCGAGTCTCATTCCGAATCTCAGTCAATTGCTGCAGGATTCGACGTACAGGAAGGGACGGGACACACACACACACAGATAAAAAGATATACGCTCACGCGCTCTGAGCAGGGCATTGATAATTGTCTGACCGGTTTCTCGCCACTACGCTTCCAAGAGTCTTGCAATTCTGCTGTCCGCCAATGTGTCTGAGAGCCCGCGTCCTGCACTGGACCTTTGCCATCCTTTGCCTGCCTGCCGGACTTGCGGAGTGGTCTGACCTCCCTAAGCCCTGAACTTGAACCCTAAAACCTCGAAGCCCAGAGTCGCCCAACATCCAGGCTCAGCTGCCAAGCCTCTAGGCCGCTGAACTCTCCAGTGCCCTGGCCACTGATAGGTTTCGGTCTGTGGACGGTGTGATCCGAACTCGGATTTCGGAATTGCATGTAGATAGAATCGTCTTCGTGCCTCCTGTTTAATTCTATTGATGAAGGCATTGTGCATAGCAGTTTCATGTGCAGAGCCACAACTGTCACTCTGAAGCCACACTGAGCTTGCGATGGTACGTGCCGCTTCAGGCCGATATACATCTTCGGCTTCAAGTAGGTCTCCTCCAGCCTGCTGCGCTGTGCATTTGCCTATGCTTCTTGCGAAGCAGTCTCACCGGAGACCATTTTTGCTGACGTGTCATTGCATCTCATACGACAGCTGGCACTTTGCCTTGGAAAACTGGGCAGGCCTGGAGTGTGCACAAGACGTCGCAGAGCAGCTTCACATGCCGCACTTTCGCAGAACATGTCTTCAACCCTACACAAGCCCTGAGTTGAAAGCGAGCCTGAGAAATGCGACAGCGTGTGGTGAGATGACGGGAGAGCTGCCCGTCCTGCTTGATTCAAGCAGGACTATGGCAAGATCCCCAAGTACCTCTCACACATCAAGAAGGACATCGACATCAGAGCAATTTGTATAGTGTCGTTTCACATACATGATGAAGTGAACTGTCCTCTATTTGCCCCGGTACTGTAGCTGTAGTACTTAGCTGTAGTTGCACTTGTTGGAACTCTGTCACATGTGTCAGGATATCGATGCGGAGTATGAATATATCCGTCAGCTTGCAAACTCAGCACGTCCTGCTTGTCCATATACGCGATCGGACTGCCTGCGTGCAGTTTGCCTTGTTGTGGTGCTTGTTGGATACCATCCTGGCATATCGTATGGAGATGAGAAGCCTAAGGTTGCAGCAGCAGCGCGAGCAGGAAGAAGCTGACAGGATGAGGTACAGATCTTTTGCTGCTTCACGTACATGCACACTTCGGAGACAGAGAGGGCCTTCGCTCCTCCTTGTAAAGTTGCAAAGCCTGCCTTGTTCGTGAAGATGTGTCGAGTGGAGCAGACCTATCAAAATATTAAAATACGTTAAAATGCGGAGTTATAATATTGTCTTTGACCAAAGGAATCCAGTCCAGCTTGCCATGGCAAGCTGTTCTGAAGCTGGCCGTGTTCAGCCTTGCAGCCTTGCCGATAAAGCCATGTATGTCTTATGTGTAAACTTCTGCATAAGTTCGTATATATATATATATAAAGTATGCACACATACACATAACTGTATATGATCCCGGTTCTCGGTTTGCAGACCCCCCCATGGTATCCCCCGCCCGCTCAAAACATGCCGAAATCCATGTGACTGTGCACTTCTCCCACATAGACGCCGTCAACTGTCACGAGGATCTCGCCCCATACACAGATCCTTGTGACAATGAACGCTTTCCAACCAACACTCCGACAATCTCCGACATGAGGGTATGAAAAATTCGACGCGCAAGGCTGGCGTTCCTGACAGGCCCGATTCCTGTGACAGTTAACCCAAGAAAGGAACGGGATGATTATGATGATGATGATGACGATGCCAAACACCGGGGACCGAAACCGCGAACTACACCACACCACAGAAGGGAGCCACTTTAAGCAGACCCACACCTTGAACCAGACCACACCAGCGGGCAGGAGGGTACCAAGCATTTAGGCATTCGGGGATGCAGGGCCTGACCCCCGCATCCCGCCGGCGCCCCCCCCCCCCNCCCCCCCCCCCCCGGTCCACTTTTTTGGCCTTAGGTACATGCAGTTTGTCTTCAAGAGCCGTGGGTTCGCTACAAAGTTTATGGAAGCCTTTCACGTTCAATTGTAAAACACCAAACCGAACCAAAACTAACTGTGGTCTACCTAACGAACGCTTCCGCGACGCTTCCAGTTGGACGCCTGTGACAGGACTCTCGACCCTTAGGTGTTTGAGGGATTTTTCGATCAGCCCACCCGGGGCCCTTGAAGACAGAAGCTATCAGGCCGCTCTGGACGGCGCGTGCCTGGGGGCAACAAAAGTGGATCCATAAGGGTCAGGTGCCCCTAAATGTGTGTTTCTACATCTTTTTTTTCTTGGAGCTTTTGGGAACTGAAAGTAATTTGAGTACCGTATGGTACTCAAGTCGTTGAGCCAGTATGTACGTTCTTCGAAACTTGATACGGGCTAGCCTCTGATGAGCAGCACTAGCAAATACTTTTGTATATTACAATGCATGTAGTCGGCACTTCAGTCTCAAAGATTTATATCCCATCCAATAATATGGCGAGTGCTAAATGCTGGTAATACTTACGTGATGTTCAGCATTGAGTTATTAATAGAGCTATGTCTACTTACTGGTTTACCCAGAAAGGAAAACAGATCAGCGTTCGCCTAGTAACTGTGTAACACGCTACGCGTTCACATGCATATTTACATGTATCAGTCATGCAGTTGGTATGAGCATAGTGTCGATAGGTGCTTGGTCACAAGCAAATGCCAATGCAACTACTGTGTAATCAGGGTGGTGTTCATATTCAGTCATCTGTAGCAGATATTTACAATTGTTGTCGCTAATATGTAATATAGGGTTCATAGTTCATTCAAAGCGAGTTAAAATGTAAACATCCTTTCAATACTACTTCAATGGTCTGTGCTGATTGTTTAACCTATACTTTTTCGAGTGCTCTTCTGGAGTTCGACTATTGCACGTTTCTTTTTTGTACAAGTTTGTCTTTAACTGAACAACCAGCAGTGGAAGACTATGTGCTTAGCAAAAATCTCCACACAAAATATAGGCTGTGCTTCACGATCACGGATCACGGATGGGTAACTAAGCCTATAAAATATATACATACACCTGCGGTAAATACTAGGTTCTCACTTTTTTGGCGATAGGACTACGTCCAATTCCCTGGTTGACAGAACGGAAAGGATTTCAATCAGCCTTCAAGTTACACTCATCTAACATGTGATGTGCAGACAAGTCTTATTCAACATGCCACTGCTGTAAATTTCAGATCTATCTGACAACAAACGATTGCTCATTAGCAGTGGGCCACAAAAGCGAAATTGAAATGCTAAAGAAACATAGCTCCTTGTGAACCATTGCTTATTCACCACGTAATCTTGAAGGTATACGGTATTTCTGTGATATTTGACAAAATGTTGAGTTCTTCTCAATTGAATGTTTCACGAGCATGTAAACAATATTCGAACGGGCCTTACTGGGGTTATGTAAACAGCATTTTCGTCACGAGTCAAACCTTGGTTAGCAGGTTCGAGTTGCTTTTGATCTCTCATGAATGAAATCAGCGGTAGCTGCTACCTAAACTACATGAACAAGGACCATTCCAGTGTTTGTCGAAGACTGGATGTCCTGAAATTTCCAGGAGACCAAGCACTTTCAATATGCAAAAAGTGTTGATCCACTATCAACTGCGTATTAACTCTTGTCACTCGAACAGAAGCAAAAACACATGTATCGTAAGTGCTGTTTGATATCTAGTGGCTCGCACATATGTGCGCCACGTGAGTTCCCAATGAGCAGGATCTGAATATGAAGCCAAACACTGTGAGGTGTTCAACTAACACTGGCCTACTACTGACTGCGCATTCACCCGAAGGGAAGCAATAACAGCTGTAATTACTCTTTAACCGTCTTTAACCTTAGATAGTTGGTATTATGCCAGTGTCTCCGTTATTCGTGCGTCAAGTGTGTATTCGAGGAAAGGCCGTCACTGCATGTATGGTGCAGCCCCCCCCCCGCCTGCCCCCNCCCCCCCGGTGGTTCCCTGTGGTATGGGTTCCACCCTGCCCCTCCCCCCTGTGTGGTTGCGGTCGGCTGCGCCCGCTTCCATGGCTTCCCTGTCCTCCGACCTGCCCTGAGCTCCGAAGCCCATGATAGCGATGAACATGCTGGTGATGATGATGACGAAGATGGTGGTCATGATCCCCATCCGCACTCTCCTCCGGTCCCTTGCTCAAGAGTCCCGAATGAAAATCGTTCAAACACGTGCTCCAGCTTACATTTAACGAACCCACCCGAAACTTGGCTTGGAATGAGTGACAACGGTCGATACAGTTTTCGCAAGAACATCACAAGCCAAAACCGATTTTCAACTAAATAAAGCAATGAACATGCGGTGCCGAAGCCCAGAGCTATATAAGAGCAAAGGTACCACCAACAGCCACACTGGGAATGGCACATCAACGTCATTGTGCATAACATCATCCCCATCATTCTCCTCTCTGTGTCGAGGGGGAGGGGAAGGGGAAGGGCCCCTGCGGTTCCCTGTATTGTGGGTATCCTTCCCCACCCCGGCCCTATGGTTCCCTGCCTTGTGGTTCCATGTGTTGTGTATCCCTCCCGCTCCTCCCGTTTGCCAAGGCGAGAGGCCTGGCTTGGGGGGGGGGGAGTCACGAAGATGAGGTGTGACACTTTGCTGGGAGGCCTGGCTTGGGG
>BGNK01007700.1:236-14889 GCA_003297005.1 Symbiodinium sp. clade A Y106
TG
Organism: Symbiodinium sp. clade A Y106; assembly: GCA_003297005.1. NCBI lineage: Eukaryota > Dinophyceae > Suessiales > Symbiodiniaceae > Symbiodinium > Symbiodinium sp. clade A. The sequence continues at coordinate 239 of BGNK01007700.1, forward strand.
GGCATACTGGACCATATTGGTGGCCCTTGCACTGATACTGTAGCGCAAGGGCACCATCATGTTCACCAGTGGCTCGGTGGTGAGCACCAGCCTGGTAGCAACTGTTCCTTCACCCAGCAACTCAGCAGACAACAAGGGGAGCATTTTCATGATCTCCGTCTCCTCACCAAAGTGGTGTGTGAATCCCACCTTGACCACTAAGGCTGTGCCCAAGGTATAAGCCGCACGAGTGCGGCCACGACCTAGCAAGTCCAATCCAGCATACAGGCCGGGTGGTAAGAGGGCCGCCATGGCCTGCGGCAAGGCTCGCACAACGTTCATAGGTGAGGGCAGGTCCTCAACCATGCCAACCAGGCCGCACTTGAAAGGCTCATTGCCTAGGCTCACTAGGTCCTTTGGAGACAGCACCGCGCCCCGGTACTGCGCCATGTTGTTTGGGGGCAGCAGCTGCCATGCATCCGCTGCCAAAGGGGGAAGGATCCGCCCCGGGCCTTCACGGAGCAGAATTCCCTCTCGGGAGCCGGTATCCACCGGCTCATCATCATCCAGCTTCTCCTCCTCCGAGAGTTCACCTGGCCGAGACGACGAGGAGCTGGAGGGAGGCGGAGGTGGGTCCCGGTGCCCGCTCGACTTCTCCGCTCTCTTGCGCTTGGACTTTTTGGCCGGGGTAGGTGGGGCACCTCACCCAGTGCGTCTTTGTCCTCCTTTTTTACCCCCGTCCTTTTGCCGGCTGGCGGTGGTGGCGGCTTTCTCTTCGGGGCCCGCTTTGGGCTGCGCGGTTGCCTCGGCCGCTCTTTGAGCTCGCTCTCGTTTGCCCAGCCTTCGGCGGCTTCTTGCTTTGCTGGCCGGGCTCTTGCTTCAACCCTTCAACCTTCTGCCCTCCCCCCCGGGGCAGGGGGCTTCTCAAGCCCCCTTCGAGAAGCCCCCCCTTCTCAAGCCCCCCTTCGCCGAACTATGATGGAGCATGCCCCGNCCGGGGCAGGGGGCTTCTCAAGCCCCCTTCGAGAAGCCCCCCCTTCTCAAGCCCCCCTTCGCCGAACTATGATGGAGCATGCCCCCCACTTGGGGCCCGACGAATCACTCTTGTCTCTGGACTTGCCACTACGATTGCCGCCTTTGTGATGCAATGGAGGGTGGGTGACCAACTCCTCCAAGTGGCTTCTTGGGCTTCTAAACGAACACACGTGGTTGCAAGTGTGTTTGCAAAATGCAACGAACTTGAACAATTTCATGCAGCGCATCATCCATGGACCATCTCTTGTTGCTTAATTCACAAATGGACTTCCAAGCCTCTTTGTCTGCTGGTTCTGGTAACGTTAGAACACTTCGACTCACCCGGAGGGAAGGCCAGCTTTTTTGAAAAGCTTGTTGTATGCCCGAAACGATGAAAGATGACCAACTTCCAGCATGCAAAAGGCGAATGCAGTCAAATCAAGTAGATGAATCAGAAACATCTACGACACCTCCAAATCTAACATGTCGCGTGATGGAACTTCGTCGAAAATGTAGTCATCGAGTCTAGCAACCTTCTTCGGTTTGGAAGCTTGAATTTCATCGAGCTTCATTTCGCTCGCTCAAACGAAAACGCCATGCATGTATGAGTAATATTTGTCCTGTACCTGCTTATTGCAAGCTGCCAAAAGCCTGGATGAAGGCATGGACGAAGAGTTCAATGTCTCCGACGGGTACGAGTCCTCGAATGTAGCTTTCATAGCCCCAACTTCTCGAAGAAGCGACAAGCAACGCTTCCGAGGCAGAGAGCGGGGCAGAAGAAGATACCACCGCTGCAATGTAACGATGGTAAGAGGCTTTACTGCATGCAAGAACCACAGGTGTTATCTGAGCGAATGCAGAAGCATTGAAAGCGTTGCGGAAGAGGCAATAGCGCTATTAGTGACGCTTAGCGGAGATGCGCTGTTTGCTAGTTGAAAATTACTCCAAATCCCGTCAAGTTTGATCGTCAAGGTCATTCTTGCAATTTTTACGTGGGCTTCGGTCCAACAACATTGCACACAAGCTTGTGACTAGTGTTCTACAGCAAGGTTGCTGCTGTTTCTTAATATCCAACTCTGTACTGCGGATGGTTTTGACAGCTCAACGGGCTGCCGCTTGCTGGAAACTGCTTGTGCACATCAGAAAAAGGCGGATTTTTGAAGCTCCCTTGTGTGTATGAGTGTATGCTACGCAATTTGAAGCTTGTCTTCAGAAGTCGAAAGTTTCATGGCTGGTCATCACAGCGTTCACTTCTTTGCGCACCAATCTTTCGCCTTTTATGAAAGCTTGCCGTGAATGGAACGCATCAATGTGACTCACACATTTTTTGGGGAGCTCTAAGCAACGAATAGAGAACTAATTGCTGCCGGCGAAGCTAAGTCGGTGTGTTACTTCTCAATCGAGCTGCGACACATCTTTTGGCGGACACAATGTTTTCGAACCTGTTCTGATCGTCGATGCAGAACACTGCACGAGAATCAAGCGAGAACTAGGCTCGCTTACACCTCGAGGAGATGTAACTGTCGTTTTCCCTCTGTCACGTCATGGTCTGCCTCACTCCAGCGCCGATGTTCAGTCTGGCATCTCGCTTTCCCGCGCAGAGCGCCGGAAAAGACGAAACCTACCCGGTGCTGCTTCGTGCACACGTTGCCGACTCGTTGTGTTCGACCTGAAACAGGAGAGCGTTGGAGCCAAGAAGCTGCATCCTTCACTCGCTTTCTCGCACATGCCAGAGCCCTCGCCAGGCTGCGCGAGCTGCCTAGGTGCAGCGTTGGAGCGGTATGCTCGCTGTCGCTGCCCAGTGTGCCGTCGCCGCATCCCTCTTCTACCTTCTCGCGGACCGCTTCGACTTCTGGGAAAAAGGTGCGTGGGAAAACAACTTCTGCTGCTACTGCTGCTACTGCTGCTACTGCTGCTACCAGTGCTTCTGCTGCTACTGTTGCTACTGCTGCTGCTGCTGCTGCTGCTGCTGCTGCTGCGGCCGCTGCTACCACCACCACCACGACGACGACAACTATTACTAGTATTACTACCAGTACTACTATTACTACTATTACTACTATTACTACTATTACTACTATTACTACTATTACTACTATTACTACTATTACTACTATTACTACTATTACTACTAGTACTACTAGTACTACTAGTACTACTAGTACTACTAGTACTACTAGTACTACTAGTACTACTATTACTACTATTACTATTACTACTATTACTACTATTACTACTATTATTGCTATTACTACTATTACTACTATTGCTACTATGACTACTATGACTACTATTACTACTATTACTACTATTCCTATTATTACTACTATTACTACTATTACTACTGTTACTATTACTATTATTACTACTACTACTGCCATTACTAGTATTGCTACTATAACTACTATTACTACTATTATTATTTTACTACTATTTTTATTACTGCTACTATACCTATACTACTGTACTAGTACTACCTTTACTCCTCCTCCTCCTCCTACTACTACTACTACTACTAGTACTACTACTACTACTACTAGTACTACTACTACTACTATTACTACTACTACTACTACTACTACTACTACTGCTCGTACAACAACAACGACGACGACTACTACTACCACGACGACGACTACCACTACTACGACATATTACTATTACTATCACCAGCACTATTACTACTACTGGTACTAGTACTTTACCACTAATGCTGCTGCTGCTGCTACTACTACTACTGCTACTACAACTACTCCTACTGCTACTAGTACTACTACAACTGCTACAACAACAACGACTACGACTACGACCACGACCACTTCCACGACTACGACTACGTTTACGACTACCGCACCACTACGACTGCTACGACTGCTACGACTGCTACGACTGCTACGACTGCTACGACGGCTACGACTGCTACGACCGCTACGACTGCTACGACTTCTACGACTACTACGGTCTACTACGACAACAACGACTACGACGACTGCTGCGACTGCTGCGACCACTACGACTACGACGACGACTACGGCTACTACGATTACTACGACTACTGCGTTTACGCAGCGCGAGTTTGGTGACTTTCTGCGAGGCTGGCAGCATCGCGCGACCCTCGCCAGCAACAAGCGCACACTTGAGTTGCATCTTGCTGTCGCAGGCCGGGCCGCACGCAGCACGGGCCTTCAAGGTCCTGCCAACCTCCGCGGAGCTAACAGTGCCGTCGTCGTTTTTCTGTGTTTTGCTGCTGCGCCGGCTCCGCCTGCCGCTGCCAGTCGCTTCACGCTCTTGCGCCTGCCGTGGACGCCTTGGATCGCCTTGGCCGACTCGGCGACCACAGGCGCTCCGAAGGACACAGTAGGTGCTTCGTGACGTTTTGCGGCCGTAAAAGGAGTGGTTAAAAAATCATTTGCTGCCCGTAAACCACGGGGTGCAGGTGTGGCGTCGGCTGCCAGTGCAAGTACGGCAACAATGCATCGGTGTTTTGGGCGACGGCTTGAAATTGAGTGAACGAATGACTGCAAATGACATGTTTTGCATATTGTAACCATCGGTGTGTCACGGTACGTGGTGCAGTGGGCGCAATGCCACAACACGAGGGGTCAGGCAACCCAATTTGTTGCAACTCAGTTTGAATGGCAGCTGAGGAAGGTTGAGTAACAGCAAAACGGGTATCGCGTGCAGCGGGGCAGCTAGAGGGCATACACAAGCAGCGGGCCCACAGGCCAGCTGCCGGCCAATTAAGCAAGCGACGACCCCATTGGTACAATCGAGTCTGCAATCTCTAGAGTTGGGGGCCTGGAGGCACGAACTCAAGCCCAAAGAGAGCACTGGGATAGACATAAGAACGGAAGATGCGGTTGGTGAATAGTACGGGTAGGTTTTCAACCGCAGTCCAAGATAGACACGCTGCCATTTTGCCTTCTCCACGAGACAGTAAACTATCAACCATGGTGCCGCCACCCCAAGTTGTTCTGGAGCACAACACCAAGATACTTGTACGATTTTACTACAAAACCACCCACATGAAATTCAGGGAGTCGGGCTCGGCCGCGTCCAAAACACATGACTGCGGATTTGTGCGGGCCTGCAACAAAATGAAAACGCCAGGATTTGGCCCACGCAGCAGAGGCATCCAATGCGAGCTGGAGATCACGAGGGTTTTCGCTCAAGATTACAAGGTCATCGGCATACAGCAAAACATGAAGGCGTGGGGCTGCAGGAGAGGGGCCGCAGCGCACACCAGCACAGGCTCGCTTGATCGCAGCAGCCAACCCATTGATTAGAACATTGAGATGGAAACCGCTTAACACAGCTCCTTTGCCCAGACCGTTTTCAACACCCCATTGTTCAGACACAGAAGCTGCGATGCGCAGTGCGGTCCGAAACAAAATCATCAATCAATTGCCATAGTCGACCTGACACTCCGCACGGTGCAGACGGAGGAGAGCCCCGTCACGCCAGGCGACATCGAAGGCTTTGCGGATGTCTAGGAATGCGCAGTACGTGCGAGACCCGTTTCGCAGTTGCAGTGTTTCGAGGAGGGTGTACACCTGCAAGTCTGCTCCCCAACGAAAGCCAGCCTGAGAATCGTCAAAAATCGGATCAACATGGGGTTGAATCCGATTCATGAACATGCGCTCCAATGTTTTTGCGAAACATGAAGTGAGTGTGATTGGGCGATATTTATCACGATCAGCAGTGCATGCACCTTTCGGGATTGGAACAACAACGCCATGCTAGCAACACGACGGCACCCATGCACGCCCAAAGCCAGATTGCCTTCAGAGTCGCTAGGAATAAATTCCATCGTGTAGTTCGTGCTTGGTGTCGACCTTCCGTGGGGGAGGGATGTGATCTTGCAATTTTTGGAGCTATGCCGAATGTTTGCTCTTGTCTCCCGTCCATCTGGAAACATGGAATCGTAGCTCCTCTTGCAAAATGTATGAACAGCCAGATGCATGATGATTACCGTCCTATAGCGTTGACTCGTTGTTTTTGGAGCATACAACTGTTGAACCGTATTCATCCGATGATCGATCCGTCACTTGATGAGTGTCAAGCTGGATTTCGGTGAGGGTCCTGCGACCTCGATGGCGAGCTCGGAGGGGGTAGGTGCGCTTGGTTTTCACTGAGAATTACAATGTCATCAGCATACAAAAAAATTTTGACACACAACGCGCTGGAGCTAGATGCGCGGCACGACGCCCCACGATAGGCACGTTAGATTGCAAATGCCGACTCATTTATTAGTACATAGAAGAGGAAACCACTAAGGACAGCTGCATGGCCGATGCCCTCATCAACGTCCCAATGTTCAGAAAGCAAATAAGACACACGGACGGCTGCAGTCCGATCAGAGACCAGATCATCAATAAGGTGTCACTCACCTCCTTGGTCTCCGGCGCGGAAGAGACGCAGCAAGGCACCGTCACGCCATGCAGCATCAAAAGCGTTGCGGATGTCAAGGAACGGTTTCGATCAAACAGTACATTACATTTGCAAGTCGCGTGGGTGCAGCGGTGGTCCGGACTAGTCGCCTTCGCAGCTGCCAGGTCCTTTGCAGCCTCGCTGTTGTCGCTGCCCCTTCATGGCACCGCCAACGTCGACGGCTCCCTCCCCGACCTGAGCGACGTGCTCGCCGAGCTCCGACTCGACAGCCCGCCGCATGCCAGCCGACTGCCGGCACGATGACGTGGCACCTCGGTGTCGGTCTAGGGGGTTCCGTTGGTTAGGGTTTGGTGGAAATAATGGGTCTACCCGTGGTAGGCTGCTGCACAGGGACCGCGTTGGCACGTTCGCAAAAGAGGTGTGTGTGTTAAAAAAACCAAGCAGACTTGCAAAGAGCTTTAAATGCAGCGGCTGCGTGGGCTGGATCTTGGAGATTTTGTTTCGGCACCGGCCCAAACAAAAGTGCAGTGATGTGTTTTAGCCGGAGGCCCCCTAATCTTACTTCGTTGCAATTCCAGATTGGTCAGCAGCCCTTGCCGATTGTTCGCAAATACATATTTAGGGGTTGTGTTTCGTGATCGTCAGCGTTGGAGTGATCATGTCGATCATGTGTTATCCCGCGGAGAACAGAAAGTTGCTGCCTGCATGTCGTGCACACAATCGAACTCTCAACATTTGCCGCTGAGATTTTGTAATCAGGTTTCTGATGCATATGTACGCCCATCCGTTTTTTTTCGGCTTGGAATTTGTTGCTGAGGACCGTCAGCTGCAGCGTGTGAACACCCGTTTATTCCAATGGGGACGCCGCTTATTGATGTGGCCGAGTGGTGCCCCAACTGCGGCTGTTCAGGGTCAGCTTGGTTGGGTTGATGCCCTGGGTGTTTCTCATCCAGAAACCTGGAGTGTAGGACGTGGTGCTAGCCAATCACAGGTTAGACGCTGGTTGCGCCATGTGCGTACCGTTTTAATTTCGCATGCCAATGCATGGTACCCCGCCTCAGTCCGCGGCATTGAAGCTTTGCACGATTATGCACAGTGGCAGCCACACCCCACCGCACCCAGCGGTTTATGGCCGGCACGTGTCTCATGCACATGCTCGCTATTGGGGGGTAGCTCGTTGTGGGCATCACCCCTTCTGTGATGGGGGAAGCGCTCACCATCAAAGCATTGCAGTCAAACCTTGTCGGTTTTGTGCTGGTCATTCAGACATGCTCTCCTTCATTGCTCAGAGCACCAAGCCTTGCGAGAGAGGTGGTGTTCTCGAGTCAAATCGGGGCAGGCGTTGAGTTTGTCGATGTTGTTTTGCACTTCCGCAGTCGCGAATCGTGCCCGTGAAATTGCCAACAACGTGTCCTTTGTCACATCGTGTGCCAAGCCGCTGAAGCGTGTGAGATGTGAACGCTTGTGTTGGACAACTGTGAGTGTGAGTAGCTTGACGTTGTAGTCGTAGTTGATCCTGTGCAATTGTACATACACTTTTTGCTTATAATGTTTCACGTTCTGACCATGCCTCATGATCGTTCAAGGACAGGACTCTCGCATTACTCCGCTATCTGTTGCGACCTTTTCGGGCGTGCACGGATCCCAAACATTCAAGCTGTGACCGCCGCCCAGCCGGATGCGCCGCAGGCGCAACAGCCAAAGCCTGCGCGTGCCAGTGTACAGCGTGAAGGGTCCAACTTAGTTGCTGACACTGGCCTGCACTTCGGCCTCGATGCGCTAAAACTGTTTTGCCTGGCACTGGGAATGCTGCTCTTATGCGCGCCCGGCGAAACACAATTACCGCTCAGAAAGCTCGACCGCTTCCCCTTACGCGGCTACCGCGATGCGGCACGTGCCCGAGGAGCCGCGTTCTGTGCCTTTGCCGGACCTGTTCGACTGTGTCGGTGCACTGCCCAATGCAGGCCTTTCTGGTGCAGCCAACAAGCATCTCTGCATCCTTTGTACAATTACAAGGATGCACCGCTACGGCAGGGTGTCCTTGTGCTGAGTTTCCTTCGACAACCTCCGGGTTGAACCTTTGGTCACGCTCCGAACACCCAGCGGAAGGGTCCGAGCGCTCGTTGTCGGTGACGGCTCGCTTCCGGCGGCTGGGTACACACATTGCAGCGGAGCTCCAGGAAGCCTGCGTGAAACACCTGTGTGGGCTCAGCACCCGCACTGTCACCGAAGCTGACTCCAGCTATGGCGCTATCTGGCACTCAAACAATATGGACAAGATAGAGCAAGCCAGTCCAGGCCAAGCCAAACCAGCCTGAGCCCAGTCGAGCCAGCTTCAGCTGAGCCAACATAAGGTGGTATATGTATACATACAGCCATGTTCGGCCGAAATGTCCAGCTTGCGGCTTGGCAGTACGGAGTACTGTAACTAACCTATACATTGTCCGACGGACGAGCCAACATATTTAAAACGGGATTTTTTTTGTTTTGCCCTTTAGTGTCAAGCCGAGGCAGGCCTGCTTAAGCCCAGGGAAGTGCCATCGTTGCTCTGCGACAGTTTCGGCAACCATAATAAAAGGGCGTCGATTACATTATCCAGTTTGTTAATGTAATATTCCGGCGATCGCAACACCAAAGCAAAATAATTCAGTTTGCCCTGCAAACATGCTAGATCTAACCGAGCCAAACCAGGCTGTGCTGGCTATGCGGCTGGTTCTGATAAAAGATGTTTGTTTGGTGTGAGTTTGTTTTTGCTAAGGCGAGCCAGCCCAAACCAAACAAAGTCATTTTTACAACATGTTTTTGATGTTTTGATTTCGGTTTGATATTTTGTACTCTGGGTTTTGATGGGTTGATCCAACTTGTGTAGTTTTGATCTTTGGCCCCCCATGCCGCCATACATACACAAGCAATCGGATCGAAAAACACCAAGTTCCGTTGGTGCCACGCCTTCCATCAGTGCTGAATCATCGCTACGGGGAGTTGGAACTCATAGGCGCCGTTGTTTGGCCTGAAAAGTGGCAAGTGGCTCAGCAGCAATTATGCCCACGGAATGCGCACGTCGATATTTTACGTCATGTCTTGTAGGTGACAAAAACACAGTGTTAGCCAATGAGTAGTAATTTGGCACATGGCATATTCCAACAATGTGGTGGCACTGGTTCGCCACTGGGCTGAGCATAGGCTTCATCAGTTGCGTGGTCATGTCGACTTGTGCACTTCATGTTGCTCTTGTTATGCAAGGAGAGCAATCCGACTTGTCAGCATCCGATGACCACTCGTTGGACGGGAGGCTTCGTCAATGTCTTATTGGCAGGGGACTCTACCAGGAGGTGAAGCAACTGTTGGAGGACAAAGCAGACGCGAATTGCCGGTGGGGCACGGATTTGCAAAGTTTCGCTTGGGTTTTGCTTTGTTCACACAAAGCTGTCACGTGTTGCAGTTCATTTTGCAATCGACTTGGTCAGGTTGAGGTACAAGCTTGGCCCCAAAGAATTTGATGGGACTCCGCTCACCTTGGCTGTCAAGCTCGACAAGCCCAACATTGTTCGCTTGCTGATGATCCACCGGGCTAATGCGCAGTCTGTGTACTCGATGAAAGCAGGTCGCACAGGCGTGCTGTGGAAGGGGCCCGCGGTTTGTGCTACAGTTGCAAAGGGCAACTTGTCAATGATGAGGCGAGGGTGATTGTGTAATATTGCCCTGACCCTGGTGTTGCAGCACTGCTGAGTGAACGTATTTGCAGGTTGTTGGTGGAGTACGAAGCAAATCTGCAAGGCCGTGTGATCAGCTTCAACGACGAGCCAAATGTCACATTATTGTATGATGCCAGCTATTTTGGTCATGCTCATTTAGTGCGATATCTGTTACAACAGAGGGGCAATCCCGACACTCCCGTGAAGCTTCTTGGACAGCAAGACCACAATTCCTTGTCGCAATGCTCAAAAGGCTGCGCACCGTATCAACGTTGATACTGAAGGTTTCAAGACGACATGAGTATCACCAAGACCGCGCTTCAAGTGTCTGCTAGCCTGGGACACGATGATGCTTGGCAGTTTCGTGACAGATCCTAGCTGGTTGGCCGAGTCCGTTCGTAGACTGGGCTGGGGGTAGGATGGGGCTAAGCTGCGAAGCGATAATTTGCGAAGCTCCGATGCAACGAGCGCCGAACAAGCACATTGTACATTGCACGAGTCGCAGCACGATTGTGGTACGTTTGACGAAATCTGAGTTTCACTGGTTTCGAATCGCACTTGCTCCGAACTATATACAGCCGCTGAAGTTGAAACAAGTCGTAGCCGTGGCCTTGAGCACGGCAATCGACGGGTGCGGTTCACGGAGTTGGGTTTGCATTCAGCGGGAGTTGTTGCCGCAGCTCTTTGTCAAGTTTCGGATTTCTTTCTGCAGTGAGACTGATGCGGTGAGCTGCTGCCTTGCTCCTCTGCTTAAGTATTTGTTATGAGGGTGTCATTTTTCCTCCTCATTCGAGCTGTTGTGATGCGCTCACAGTGTTTGCTGATTTGTCTGGTTTTTGCATGAGTCCTGAGTATCTGCATCTGCCTTTGTTTCAATAATGCTTTTGAGAATTCGAGTGCTGTGCTTTATTCATGTCAGGCTCGAATTTGCAGCTTCGAGTCTGCTCAAGCCTACCGCACACTTGCTGTTCGTAAGGATGTTGTCCGAGTCCTCCTCAGTGCCAAAGCCCAAATCTCACTTGGAACGGATTTCGGTCCACAAGAACTGAAAGATGCTATCGATGGCTGCCATGTGGAGGCTGGTCGAGTCTCTGCGCCAACTTGGTTTCAGCCGTGCTGCACTAGATGTCACACTGTCATGTTAAGGCTAATCAAGTTTTTGTTCTAGTCGTGTGCTCAAGACTTGCAGACTTTGGGTCCAGTGTCATGGGTGCGCTATCCTCAGGTGGTGCGACTACTTGTCGAGGGTGGTGCGGATCTATTTGCAGGTGAAGAGGGAAGGACTTGTGCAGTGCTTTTAGCGAGCAGGGTTTCGAGACTTTTTTCTGGTTGGAAGAACGGCAACCCAGTGGAGGAGAGGGGTGGACTATCTTTTCCAGGCCAACAATGCGGTCTTGACTGCGGCTGCCGCCAAAGGCTTGCGAGGCTGCGACGAGGATGTCGTCGCCTGTATCGGCTTGAAAGATTTCGTGCGATTTTTGGCCACCCCCGACGCTGAAGAAATCCTCAGTGCCGTTTTTAGGAAGTGCGAGCTTCGCTATTGGAAGAATGAAAAGCGAGTGGCATGGAAAACAGCATACCTACCTCATGGCGATCTTAACGTTGCGGTGGGGCCGCCGAAGAGCCATTTTGATGATAAGTTCCACAAGGAGATGGAGTTGGCAGCAGGTGTTCGATCAACCATCACGGATAAGGACATGCATGTGCAACACTAGCTCGGCATCCCGAGGGTTCCTAGCTGAAGGCTTGTCGCGGTGCACTGCAATGCAGGAAGACGAGCTGGAAGAGGAATTCTTCAAGCAGCTGCTGCCCTATCGTTTTCAAAGGTTGGAGCACACGACGCAAGTTCCCATTGAAATTAGTCATTGCGTTCTCCCTGGCTTACATCGCAACCCTGAGGCGCCCGTTAGCCTTGGATGTGTACTTCTGCCTGCATGCCCTCCGTCACAAGTATGTTTGTTTGTCGGTGTCTCCGCCTTATTAAAAATTCGTCAGTCCGTCTGCCGGTCTTTCCCCATTTTCTTGGCAAGGTCAACTTGCAAAGCTGTGACTTTCGGCCCGCCTTGCTTACCCCCTTTCGGAAGCTGGAATGCATTGTCAGATGTGCCTGTTCACAGTGCCTTTGTCCGGCTTGCTGTCTAAATGCCTGGGTCTACCTGGCAAGAGGCGATCAACAACACACAAACAATCAGTCATAACGAAGCCAACAATTATTCTACAAAGCAAAACCTTTAAACAAAAAACACCTTGTACAAAACAAGCCCAACAGTGAACAACACAAGAAAGAACGAACAACAAGACTCAACTCTAGAAAGAAATATATAACTCAGGAAAAAGAAAGCGACAGGCATAAGGAACGAGAGAGCAGACCCTCGACAAGGCAGTCCCTCCACGCGGAAGCTCGCCCCTAGCCCCTGTGAAAGAAAGACATCAGTGACAAAGGACGAAATGTAGGACAGAAAGACAGAAACAAAGAACCAAGCGCACAGAAAGAAAGAACGGACAGACCTGTAGCTAAGCAGCAAAACTACAAAAACGAAGAGAGACTTACAGAAAAGACAAACCACGACCAAGCAACGGAAGAGAGAAACATGTCAGCAGTGAGAGCGTCTGAGGACTTGTGAATCATGAGAGCGAAGTGAGCTCCCTAGCCGTAGGCGTAGGAGCCGGAGCGGGACTTTCGAGTGCACTGCTTGCTGCGCTGCTGGGTCACTTCAGGGAGTCCGGGGCTGACCCTTTTGTTTGCCCTGCGCCTCCTTTCAGTGACACCCCGCCTCGGCTGGACTTCTACTTCGGCCTGGCTTTGGGCACTCTGCTGGGGATTGCAGCGGGGGCCCTGCTGGATCTGGTTTACTTGGCGCGGCAACACCTGACAGTTTCCCTTCGGAACCGCCTGGCTAGCTTAACTTTGAGCCGGACCCGCTGCGCATGAGCCAAAGTGGCCCTTCCAGACTGGAGTTGCTAGTGCAAGCTCTTTCTGCTAGGCTTGAACTTCTGGAGCAGGACAACCGTGATCTGCAAGCCCGAGTGGCGCGCCTCGAGTCCCAGGCCTACGTCTTGGTTCGCGGCGAGGCCGAGCGGACGACAACCCCTCCGCGGCCTTCTGGCTACGACCGGCCCCTCCCGACTCCTACCGCATCGCCTGCTCGATCGCCTTTGGTGGCCTCCAGTTCTACCTCGGCACCCCCGGCGGGCTCTTCGGCAGCTCCTTCCCGCCAGCAAGTTGCTGACGAGATCGGGGCTTGCTTCAAGCGCTGCCTCTCCGGGGACAACCGTGGCAGCAGCGGGCGTGAGAAGGTCAACTTGGCCAACCGCATCTACGTGATCGTCCGCGACGCGGCCGACAAGGTCTACAACCCGGTGCTGGTGCAGACCTCGTGGCGGGACACCCAGCCTTTGGTGACTTTGGGGCCGGGACCTGGAAAGCAGTTTGGTGACAGCATCTTCGTGGGCTTCATGCAATCATTTGGATTGTTTCACATTGAGCTCATTTCAATGCGGCTCGGGTTCGAGCCACAACATGTTGAACATCAAGTTCACCTGCTGATATGCTCCTCGCTCAACAAGGTCATTGATGTTTTGTTTGCAAAACCAGCACATCGTANTCAAGTTCACCTGCTGATATGCTCCTCGCTCAACAAGGTCATTGATGTTTTGTTTGCAAAACCAGCACATCGTATGGCCTGGATACAGTCTCCGCATGTCGGCATAAGAATGCATCATGGTGCGCGTGGCGTTGCGAAGACCGTGGCACGCAGGGCAAATGTGGAATCTCGTTCCACTCGTCGGCGCAACCCACACTCCACACTCAGGGCGCACGTCAATGATCTCGAAGGGCATCAGCTGGAACGACACGATCGTCATCAGTCCCTGGGTCATCCGGCTTGTTGTCTGGCTGCGCGGATGCCTCTGATGAAGCATATGGGGTCACTGGCGGTGTCACATTCAAGATTGCAGCTCGCGTTCTAGGCGTGCGGTTCACAAGTGGGTCGTCACTCGAATCGTCGTCGGTACCGTCGTCGTCCAAGGGATGCGCAGGATACTGGCTGGGCTCGGGTAGAGGTTCTAGGGAAGGCAACCCATCGGGCCTAAACCAACTAACAACCCAACCAATCACTTCAGCAACCCCATTGGCGACTACACCTAAACCTGAAGGCATTGGTGATGCACTGCTATGCATCCAGATGATCGTCGCAACGATCGTGCACACCGCAACTACGCTCACAAAAGATGACCATCCTGAGTCACTGCCATAGGCTTCGCTTGCAACATCAGACTGAATTGCATGACTCAAACTGTGCTCACTCTCATGTGCCGCAGCCACATTTATCANTCACAAAAGATGACCATCCTGAGTCACTGCCATAGGCTTCGCTTGCAACATCAGACTGAATTGCATGACTCAAACTGTGCTCACTCTCATGTGCCGCAGCCACATTTATCAGCTGAACAGGTAAGGCCATCATGCGCATGACATCGGAATTCCCGGTGCTCGAACGACGAATACTCCTCAAGAATTGCTTTGCCTGGGTTTTCTGCTGGAGTTCCGTATACTCTCTTTCACCGACTTTG
>BGNK01007701.1:736-15950 GCA_003297005.1 Symbiodinium sp. clade A Y106
GAAATCGGCCTTGCTGATTTCAATTATTTCAATTATTTAAATTATCTTTCCTTTAGAGTAGAAGAAATAGGGCGTCAAATAGACCCTAGAGGGATCTCTCTCATATATGTATATATGTACATATGTACAAATGTACATATGTATATGTATATATATATACACATACATACATACATACATACACACATACAAGTAGGAGGTGGGATGTGCTCTATAAACCCTGTGGGGCTCAAGTTCAGTTCCTGTGAAAACGCTTCAACGCGGGTTCCCGCTTTTAAATGCCATTAGCCTTTTCAGCAGCATGGCTCCGCTCGACAGCGCCAGCGCACCGAGTGTGCCTTCGCAACAACGTGCCTGAAAGGCCGAATGGCCCAGCGTCGCTGGAGGCTTCTAGAAAGGTCTACCAGTCGCCCAAGACATCCGGGACATCGAGCCTTGGTCGGGGCGAGTTCCTGCAATTCCTCGGCATCTCTACCGCGGCCGCCATCTTCACAGTGGGATCTTTGCGCTCTCGGTTGCGAGCACAGGTGCCAGGAGAGCCGAACCTCTTGCTGAATACCTTTTCCTGCGGCACCACCCCTCTCCGAAATCCGAAGTACTTGGGTGGAGGTGTGCAGGCAGAAGTGTTCTCGGCTGACACGGCCTCAAACAGACAGGCTGTCGTAAAACTCAGTCGAGCCAACACCGACTACGCCATGCACAGCCTCGCGCACGAGCGGAGAGTCCTGCAGGTCTTGAATGATGCCAACGTTCCAAACATTGAGCGCTGCATTGGGTTTGGTGAGGTGACAACGACTGCTGGCCCTCGTCACGGTATTGTGTTGATGCCTTGCCTTCCAGGTCGTAACATCTCGGCAAAGAACGGCTGTGGCATCCCCAAGCTGCTGGAGTCGCAGGAGAAAGATCGCATGAAAAGGTTCATGGCAACGGCCGTGCGCATCTTAGAAGCCGGCGTGGCCGGGGTTGATGTCCAGGTGCTTCAGTCACCATCCAGCAATGACATGCTCTGGATCGACTTCACAGAGGCCGCATTGTTGAAGACGCAGGGTCTAGGCATCTCAGTGGAGGGCCCGCCGACGACTTGCCCGGAGTATGCGAGGCGGTACCAGAGTCCTAAGGATGCCGTGGTAGGATTTGCGACAGAAGTCTTCCTCATGGTGCCGGGAAGGTCGCACGAACACGCCGTTCAGGCTCTTGCTGGAGAGTTGCAGGAGCTCAGCGAAAAGCGAGAGCGAGGTGTGGGCAGGACTTTCCAAGATGTTTGGGCAAAGCTTCCATGGAAGGTTGGTGGGCTGGAAACGAAGCGCTTGGACACTGCCGCGAGTGGTGCAGTGGGAGTGGTAGCTGCGTAGCTGCGGCAGAGCAGCGATGTTGTGACCCGAACGAATTATTTTAAGAGCTGGGGAGAATAATCGAGGGGCCTGAAAATATTCCTCCGGTTTCCTCTACTGTTTGTTTACATCTACATACTGATATATGTATGTATGTATATATATATATGTATATATACACGGTACGATCATACACCCCCAAAACTATGCTAATCATGCAGGCCCTATAGTAGGTACAAGGCGGATGGATTTGTTCGGCGCCCTGGTCCCTGGCATGCGACTGCAAAGTACGAGAAGCTAGGAAGATGACAGGGCGCTTGTAGCTCGTTTGTTTTTGGCGAGGAGAGCGAAGCCCTTTCGTCGGAGTCGATAAAGGCTTTTTTAATCGCATTTCATTCCAGATTCGTTCCACTTAAACCCGAAACTCTCTAGCAAGACCTACCCCGTCACAAGCAATGGGGGATGCGCACATTTTGCCTTGAACCCGAGCGGAACCTTCAGCCTCGGGCACGGCCCAGAGCATGGGAGTTATGAGAGTCGGGGCCGTTAGTCGTCGGTTCGTCGATCACTGCAGCCCTTTTAGCCCGCTTGGGGCAATGTAGGAAGCTGATTGAGAAACCCTAGCCTTACAACCCCAATATATTCGTACTCAAAAAAGAACCCTAATAAAGGCCCAGGGTTTCGGAATCAGGTTCCCATATTATAGCTTAGTTCTTGCTTCACTTGCTGGAAGCCTGGCCCACCACCGGGGTGTTTGCCAGTGTAACTCCACTCCTTCCCGGCAGGGGAAGCGGTCGGAGAATTCTTTCAATCTACAGAGCAGCCGGAATTTTTTAGAACTGCAGCAAAAGGCCAGGGGGAAGTCGGCAGGGCAAGGTTTGAGGGCTTAAGGGTTTTGGTTTGATTTTTTTGGCTCCGGTTTGGCTTTGAGGGTTTAAGGGTTGAGCCAATCCTCGTTGAACAGGACGTCTGGGACCCTGAATGCAATTAGGTATTCCTCCCTTCCCCAAGTTTTCCGAATGTCGTCCGAGCAACATCACCTTCACCCAAGCCCTGAACCCTATACCGTCTATGCTTACAAAACCACACACAGTTGTTGCGAGACGTTCCATCGTCCACAGTTCTTGGCAGGACCCTAAAGCCTCTGGCTGTTTTCATTTTGTGCAAGCCCACAAAGGGCCGGGAGAGTGAGACAGCGAGTGAAAGTCTAAACCCTAAACCCTAAACCCTTTTTAAAACAAATCCCACCAAGCCCCTGACAAAGTTCCTCTGAAACCCGGTGGGGCCCGCATTCCTAAACCTTCAAAAACACCTGGGTAGTTGTCAAAATTAAGGTTCCTTTTTGGGTACCCTAAATACTAGGTGCCGTACTATAATGGGGACCCAAAAAGGGACCATAATTTTGACAACCACCCACCTAAAACACATCGAGCGTCATAGGCCCGTCAATCCAGAAAGCAATAGCACTCTCAGCTTCCTAAAACCTAAGCAGGAAAAACTAGCACATCCCTGAAATTCTGCTGTAGAGTCTTCAACCCCAACCCAAAAGCCAAATCCCTAAACCCAAACCCCTAAAACTTAAACCCGAAACCCTTAAGCAAACCCTTAACCCTTAAACCCTTAACCATTAAGCGCTATACCCTTGAACAAACCCTAAACCCAAAAAGCCCGACGCAAGTTTCGAGGTTGCTGCTGGATGATGGCCAGGCCAGGGGGCAGCTGGTGCCCATCGAGGCCTGGAGATTCCCAAATCTTCCATAGGGGTTTAGTTAGGGTGTATGGGTTCTTAGGGGTTTAGGGTTTGACAGTTTTTAGGGGTTTAGGGTTTAAGGGTTTTTAGGGGTTTGGGGTTTAGGGTTTAGCGGTTTAGGGGTTTAGGGGTTTAGGGGTTTAGGCTGTGTAACAGTGTGCGCGGGGTGGGTGCGCTTCTTTAGGAATGCGGGCGCGCCCAGTTATCGCGCTCTCGCGTCAGCATGCAGTTCCGCCCCGACCACCCCAACGAGTCTCCCTTTGGGTTTAGGATTCACCGGTTGTAGGGTATAGACCCTTACAAGGGGAACGTAGTCTACAATGTGCGAGGTACCGTTCCAGGTTCCATGTTACTACGCGAGTGTAAGCTTCGGTTGAGTCCTTACCAAGAGGGTCCATATACACTCCTATTATGGAATTAGGGTCCCAAAACCATAGTCGGGATGGTCTTTTGGGACCTAATTCCATAGTAGTAGTGTATATGGACCCTCTGGGTTAGTTAGCCCTAAACCCTAAACCTTTTTCGACTTTCAACCCGCCCGGCGACAGAAAGCCTGCGTGGCAAGAGACAGGGCTGAGTCGCGGCAAGAGGTAATGTAGGAACCTGATTAAGAAACCTTGGGCCTATAACCCCAAAATAGTAGGGTTCATAGGGGTGGTTGTCAAAATTATGGTCCCTTTTTGGGTCCCTATTGTAATACGGCACCTATTATTCAGGGTACCCCAAAAGGGACCTCAATTTTGACAACTACCCATATGAGGAACCCTAATAAAGGCCCAAGGTTTCTTAATCAGGTTCCTACATTAGGCTTTCAGCAGGCGAAAGAATGTTCGAAACGCCCATTTCGAGATGATAGACCCGGACATGATTTGGGGGCCTTAATACTTGGAATAGGGTCCAGGGGCACACTATAGCACATTATCTTAGTAGCTGAGTGGATACACTTTACACTTTTTGGGACAATAGTGCCCACTATAAAGCTAAAAGTGTACACTTTTGGGGGGGCTTATGAACTCAGCAACTAAGTTATTGTAATTATGATTATAAGGAGCCTTACGGAATAACATGGGTAAGTTTTGGGGATTACAAAGTACGTCGGGTGAGCCCAGCGGCGAAAGCTGGAAAACAACGGCAGAAGACTTCGCTTACTGTAGTGCCCAAGAAGAAAGGGGCAGCGAACAGAGATGAAACACCTGATGCTCTTGCAGCTACGGAGGAAGACACGGTTCATTAGAGCGATCACACGTAGTATCCTCTTGGTTTGTAAAAAGCTTTTTTCGCAAAGATACCCTCCAACACCCTAGTCTACTTTTCACGGCCCCGCCAATCGCATCGGCAGCCGTCCTTCTCGCAGGGCCTCGCAGCAGCCATCGCTGCAGATTTGCCACTGCCGCCATTGCGGTGGCTGTGCCGGTCTCAGGCTTTCTCCCACATCTTCCAATATCCTTCATTTAAGGAATACTACTTTTTTTTTATGGTAGGATCCCAAGTATGGTTTACTGCATATTCCTCAATGCGGGGATTTTGGAAATCTGGGTTCCCAGAATTTTGAAGGGTGTAGGGTTCAGGGTTTAGGGCTCAGAGGTTTTAGAGTTTGAGGAGGAGTGTGCAGCGTGCTGCCCAGGGGTATCCACTTTCTGGGTTCCTGTTCAGGGATTTTAATTCAAGTTACAATAATAGGGATCTATAGTAGATAATGTGGTTTCCTTACTATGGTAACTTAAATCAAGCTCCTTAACAAGAACCCAGAAAGTGGATCGAAGCTTCCCAGGCGTCTGAGTATGAGTCGTCTCGTCTTTGCCCGCTCGTTGAGCCCCCGGTCTGTGTCCTATAGTATGAGAGCCTAGAACAACTGCCGTATAGTATTGTTCGCTTACAGTCCGTATGTCATTGTGCTCGAACAGCCCCGTATCCCTATTCTAATCATGATAAAGGCCGCTATACTATAGAACCCTTAACGTAATACTCATAGAACCTGTGAAAGGAACCCTGGAAGGAAACCCATTGAAATTAGTAAGGGCTTTGCATTATGCCGGTATAGTACGGAGCCCTTCTAGTAGCCCTTGCATCCCACTGTTACTGGAACTTCGTTTAGGGTTTAGGGCCCCTATATTATTATAGCCCTTTCTGGGAAGGGTGCGAGTTCGGGTTTGCCATGGTAGCGAACCAGTCAGCAAAGTCAGTCTTCTGGTATCTTATAGTATCTTATAGTATCTTGTAATATATTATCGTATCTTATAGTATCTTATAGTATATTATAGTATATTATGGCACATGATAGCACCCCAGATCTTCCAATGCATTCTAATTTTAGGAGCACTCCCGGAATCAGAGTTTAACGTATATTCCTTCATCAGCAGCAGCCAGGGTTTTGGGTCTAGGCTTTAGGTTTCGGGTTTAGGGTCTAGGGTTTAGGGTTTTTGGTCTACGGTTTAGGGTTTAGGGAACAGCGCTCCAGCACACAGCGCGAGCAACATGAAGAAGTAGGCTCTAACCACGACATGTCCAACACGACACAACAGGCCATACACCAAAGCTCCCACTACAGTAGAAGCCACGGCCCCTACATTATAGAACTCTATTATAGATCCCTTATTATAGACCTCTTTAAAGGAGCCCTTCATACACCAAAGCTCCCACTAAGCAACGTCAACTGGAGCTTCCAAGGCCAGCAACCTCAAACTCACATGAAACCCCAAACCCCTAAACCCTAAGCCCCAAACCCCTAAACCCTAAACCCCAAACCCAAAACCCTAAACCCTAAACCCTAAAGCCCTTCCTCCTCCACCAAACCCCATGCGTTCGCCGAGGGACCTTGGGTTCCTACCCGCAGTGCATGAAGCTGGGACCGACATATCTGGTCGAGGCTTTGGCTCTTCGTGGTCGATTTCACGGCTTGAGAATCCCAAGCCGAAACCCTGCACACTAACACCGCAAGGTCCCACCCGGGCTGGGCCGTAGTCACCCTTTTCTAGGGTCCTTGGACTAGAGGACATCTGGCAGTGATTTACGTGGTTTCGGGACGGACAAAGGATTCAGAACCTGGGGCGGAGCCACGTGGCCTCGCTAGGTAGCACCCATATTTCCGCCCCAGGCTCTACGACCTAAACCCTAAACCCTAAACCCCTAACAAAAATTTGAAAGGCCCCAATAACTCTTGCCAAAAACCCAGACCCACCGACTGCAAATAAACTCGAAACGCACTCGTCGATGAAACCGTGCCACAGCCCACGAAACCCCAAAAGGCTCCACCCTTCCCGACATAGCTTCTGAAAAATGACAATGCTTAGATAGCGAACGGGGGAACTTTAAACTTTTTGGCCTTATATATTAGCTTAAGTTTGAACTTTTTGGGGCCCGGTTGTTGAAGAAGAGAGAATGGGATATACCATCTAAGACTTGAAACACGTCAGACCTATGCCCTAAGCCCTCAAACCCTTGTAGGAGCCCCCAAAGGAACCCTGTTCGGAGGACCTAAGAGAACGCAAGCCCTTAAGGCCAAGACCCTACCGAGGAGTACGCCGTGTCGCACCTTCAGCGTCACGACCTCTACAGCGAGGTGCCGTTCCTTTGAAGGGCTCCTTTAAGGCTTCTGTAAGCTTACCGTAAGGGGGTTGAGGGTTCAGGGCTTCAGGGTTCAGAATCTTCGAAGTTTAAGGGTTCGCGAGTTTCGGAGTTTACCGTTTAGGGCACTTGAAGGCTCAGGGTACAATTTAGGCTTCAGGTCTGGGGTCAGGGATCCAAGGGTTACTGCGAGGTTATACTACGAGTCGCATGCTAGGAGCCTTGGGAACTCGACTAAGGCTTGAAGGTTCATGGGGAGGGAGGGTTTAGGGTTTAGGGTTTAGGGTTTAGGGAGATCATGGGGGCTTAATAAGCGGGTTCATACCGTTGATGGACAAAATCCTGCATGACCCATAATAAGGAATATACCATAATTCCCATAGTTTAGGGTCCTTAAGGTAATGCAGGATTTGTCCATCAGCCGTATGACGGGCGTTTGATGGGGGCGTGTGCAGTTATTCGTCAAACCCTGAATCCTAAACCCAAAGCCCTGACACCTCGAGCCCTAAACCCTAAATCCTAAACCCTGAACCCTAGAACCTGAAATAAGAACCCTGGATCAAGGCCCCAAGACCTTAACAATGAGATGCCACCACCCAAAAGCCTGCTAACTGGACCCTGAAACCCCAAACCCTGAAAACTTTAGACCTGAACATCCTGCGTTTAGGGTCTGGGGTTTAGGGTTTAGTGCGATACAACCCTGAGGTGAAACTCCAAGCCCAAGCTTCTGGGTACGCGCACAGAAAGTTTACGATTAGGGTGTAATAAGGTGATATGCATCCCCTAAACCCTAAGCCCCAAACCCTAATGGGGCCTAAACCGGTAGTGCAGGATCTATATCACCAACCGTAATTAGTACAACACCCAAGACTTAGTTGTCCAGTATCGGCTTGCTGGTTGAAAATCATGTCATGACTCCGAATCCGTACTGTTGATGGACAAAATCCTGCATGACCCATTATAAGGAATATACCATAATTCCCATAGTTTAGGGTCCTTAGGGTCATGCAGGATTTGGTCCATCAGCCGTAAGCGGGTTAATATGATGGCTACCATAAGGGTTTCAGTCTGTCTGAGAAGCTCGAATTCCGAACCGCCAAAAGCGTAAAACGCAGCCCCGAGCTCGGAACCCTAAACCCTTTAGGGTTCTGTGCTTAGGGTTTAAACTCCAAGTCCTGAAGCCTGTGAGACTTTGCAACCAGCCCCTAAACCCTCGATCTCCGACAGTCCTGAACCCAGAATGTTGATATTGGGTCTATTAGACTATAAGTACAATAGGAGCCTTTACGGAATAGTATCGGTATTCATTCCGAGCTCTATGTTACATGTTATGTTGCTGATGCAGAAGAAGCGGGGGCAACGTTGTTATTTAGTTGCTTATGACGCTGGGTGACATCCCGGCCCAGATCGGGAAGACGGGTTCATGTCATGGAAGTTCCTGAAGCGCAGATCTTATACACATTCCATGCAGCTGTTGGAAGCGATTTGGCTCGCTGGCTGAGCCGTTGTTGTTTTTGACTGCAAGCAAGATGCAATTATGGATGTCGTCCCCAGAACCTCAGTCGTTGCATATTCTGGTGTGAGATGAGAATGTTGGATACCGTGCCTGAGAGGGCACCCCCCAAAAGCAGGGGAAGATTTTGTAGAGGTTTCTTCTTTTGCAAGATTCCAGAAGGTTTTCCAATTCTGCTTTTCCAAGATTCCAGAAGGTTTTTCAAGGTCCAAGCTTTAAAAATGGTCTTATAGGGGCTTTATCGTTTGTTTTCCTCTGGCCCTAAACCTCAAAGTTAAAACCCTAACACCCCCAAACCCTAAACCCTAAAGCCTAAATCTCTAAACCCAAAATTTAGACCCTCAACCCTAAACCCGCCCATGGGAGAGGCTGGGCGCAACTGGCGCTACAACTTCGGCCCGCGGCTAGGACGCGGCTCCTTTGGTGAGGCAGGGTTTATGGCCCGGAGCCATCCCCAATGCATCGCGAGTTGAGATTTACGCTTTAATCCAGGGGTCTGAACAGTTCCCAGTTTTGTTCCTAGAGGTTCCGATTTGCATATCATATACCTCAAGACCATATAGAAATCATTAATTCCCCTGTCTTAGGGTTCCGTGCTTGAATGGTTTGGGGGGTAGAACGCTTGCCTCCCGAACCTTGCATCCTATGCCAGAATCCTAAATCTCGATGCTCACTTGTGGGATTTTTCGGTTTGGAGTGCGGCATATAGTCGAGAAGCCCGGATCATGAGTAATATTTAACGTTGCTTGAGGTCTGACGGTGCCTTAGAACACGCCCTGACACCTCGTCAAATCGAGGGAAACCAGTCACAACACCATAAACCCTAAACCCCTAAACCCCTAAACCCCTAAACCCCTAAACCCGAAACCCAAAACCCTAAACCCCTAAACCCCTAAACCCTTGAATCCTCCGCGCCCAAGCGCCGCAAGTGTCCAGGCCTGGCGCGCGGTGACGCTGGATGGGTCCATGAAGGTCAGAGCAGTGAGGGTCTGTAGGCTTTCGGGAAGCATTTTGGGCTGCCGAGTTTGGGACTCTAGTAATTAGGGCTTAGCTTGGGGGACTGCCCCGACTCTGGAAACAGGAGGTGGTCTTGAAGCGTCTCTTCGTTGAGAAGGGCGAGCACGTCAGGAGGCAAGCGGGGGAAGCCGGGAAGACTCGGGCAAATCCCTTAGACCAGGTTCAGGGTTTCGGGTTTGACGGCCCCAAACCCCGAGCTTTCATTCCCAAACTCTAAACCCCTAAACTCCTGAGCCCTAAACCCTAAACCCTAAACCCCACCAAAGCCCAAAGCCTCAAGGACAGACTTTTGCCGAGGGCTTGGGTGTGGGTTTCTGGACATCGTGCTCGTCTTCGTCGAATCGTAGTGATGGCTAGTAACCCAGAGGGTCCATATACACTACCATTATGGAATTAGGCCTTAAAAGACCATCCATTTTATGGGGTTTTGGGGACCTAATTCCACAATGGTAGTGTATATGGACCCTCTGGGTAAGAGGTACAGGCTGATAGGCCAAAGACGTGTCGTGCTCGCTTGAAGAGTGATCGTCGTAGCTGTGATGGGAGTTTCCGAAAATAGGGGACCCCAATATAGTACCCTAGATAGTAGGATCCTTTTTATAAGGACCCCAAAACAAGCAAGGTACCCCTAATTTTCGGAAACTCCCTAATGGGTTTAGGGTTTGAGGCTCCATAGTCTTTGTTCGTTGTTAAAGGTGTCGATAGCTTTGGCACACACGTCGATTCGTGGAGACGTGAAACACAGCATTCAGTGAAAGAGCCTTCGTTTTGAGGTCGAGGGTTCGTGATTTAGGGTGAAAATACTTAACCTTGAACATGGACATCTTAATTCTCAGACCTTAAGCCCTAAGCAATTCTAAGCCTTAAGTTTCAAACTCAAAACCTGCCAAGCCTGCAGCAGGAGTGGCGAGCGAGAGATCTACTTCGGCACTCTCCTGCAGCGTCTCTGGTGCACTGAGCACTGACATGAACACGGGACTTTTAAAGCCCGCTTTGAGTGGAGTTGTTGGCACCCTAACTGGGGGTTAGCTTGCTGATAGCTTACGAGCTCTACGTATCATACACTTGCTATTGCTAGGTGCCCGGAGCCTGCAAGTTTGGGGTTCAAGGCCCTACGGTTTAAGCACACGAGCCGTTGCTACAGGGTTTGAGGTCGTAGGGCTGAGGATTTGGGGGGCGTGTGGCTTTACAGATTAAGGCTTGAGAGCTTTTAGGTTTAAGGCTTCAGGTGCTTTGTGGGCCTTACGCCACAACTCAAGCTTGCAGAAGGCTGTGAGTCGAAGTGCAGGATGAATATAGAAGCCTGAAAGCCCTAAACCCGGAACCCTAAAACCCTAAAAAAAAAAAGAACCCTAAAACCCTAAACCCTAGATCAATGTCACTTCCCCAGGCTGCTGCTTCTATTTGTCGTCGTAGACTATACCCCAAAACCTTGTTCAGGTGCATTAGCTAGGGCTTGGGGCATGGATCGGGCTTGAGGGCAGCTCGGCTCCTCAAAGTGGTTACTCTGGCAGAGCCGCATGCTTTTTGCCAGGGTGTAGGGTTTAGGGAGACCTTTTGCATTGTTTGGGGTTAAAGATACGGCGAGGACTGGTTGCGGATGATGCTTGCAAAGGTTTGTGTTTTCGGTTTCTGAGCTTTAGGTTTCAAGGTTTCGGCGTTTCGGGTTACGACGACTCCAGGGTCATCCCGCACCCGCTCGTTGTGACCCGGCCCCGAACGGCTTAGGGTTTAGGGTTTAGGGTTTAGGGTTTGAAGATAGCCCAGGAACCGGCATCACATCGCGAGGTTGGGCCGTGTTTGCTTGTTGTTTCGCTTATGTGGTGCACTTGCACTTGCATGTCGTTGATCCTCACGTCGAGACCAAGAATCCTCAATACTCGAACCACTAGCCGCAGTTTTTTCAGCCCAATCTATTGACATTTGGGTACCGGGGATGTGCTAGTGCATGACCATCGCAGGCTCCATCTTCAAAGCTTGTTTTGTACAACCTGCCATGGACGTCAAGGTGTTGAGGTTGAATGGAGAAGAAGTGGCGACTGTACGGCTTGATGCAGCTGCGGATGTCAAGGCTCTGAAGCATGCGATTGCAGAGATCGACGGCACACCCGCGATTTTGCAGCAGCTTATTTGGAAGGACCAGCCGCTGGATGACTCTGTGCAGGCCCCACTGTTGGCAGCGCAGCTTGATGCCAGTGCGCCAGTGATGCTGGTGAAGAAGGACCCTGGATTTCGAAACACTTCGCCAGACAACCCAATGCCCTTAATTAATGAAGATACCTTGAAACGTAATATGAGGGCCCCTATAATTTGAGGTGAATTCCTTACTTTAGGAGGATTGGCTTTCTGGGCTTGGGCGGAGGAGTGTGCGTTTACAGTTGCGAAGGACGTATGCTTACGTTACGTGATTTTTGTTTGTGCAGTTGCACGCACATAGCCCTCTTTGCTTGGAAAGTTGAAGTTGCACGGTCGTTTCTCACCGACTACTGAAGGACTTGGTGCAGACGCAGGATGCTGAGGCTAAGAAGCTCATCGGCCGCTACGGCAGCAAGTATCGGCCTCAGCATCACTTTTTTTGGGCCGTCCACGAAGGAAATGTTTTAGCCATGGGCGGCCTCCTGCGATTGCCGGGTGTTGATGTCAATGGAGAAATGCTGCCCACGGATTTTGACGATGCGAAACGCCAGCATGAATGGCCATACAGGAGCTTCGACGGTCGATACGAGGACCGAGCGCTTCATTTGGCAGTTCGCTGCCGTGATGAGGCGGGTTTTCTGATCCGACGGCTCCAAATTGAGTTTTGCTGTTGCCTTCCCAACTTTGGCGGTTTCAGATGCAGCGTCCACATTTCCATGAACAAGTTCCGGAACAACCCCTTATGCCCGGAACCCTGAACCGCAGCCTGAGGCCTAAGCCCGTATCGATCCCTACAAAAATGTCGAAAACTCTAACAGGAAGCCTTGAAGGAGCCCCTAAAGGAGCCCTTCAAGGAACCCGTAAAGGTAGTCCTTAAAGGAGCCCTTAAAGGAGCCCCTAAGGGAGCCCTTAACGGAGCCCTCAAAGGCATCGGTGGAGCTGCTCCTCAGCTCTCGAGCGGACCTAGAGCTCTGCAACGACAACCGGGAAACCCCCATGGACATTGCAATGGGCCGCCGGGAAACTGCTTAAGGGTTCTAGAAAGGTTTAGGGTAGGTAGTGTTCTAGAAGGGTTTAGGGTTCTGTCAAGGTTTAGGGTTCTAAATACTATTCTGTGAGGGTTTGGGGTTGAAGGGTCTTGGGCTTTCAGGGCTTTCAGGGCTTAGGGTTTTGAGGGGTTCTAGACTATTTGCTAGTAGCGGCTGTACTAAGGGTGTCTATAAGGGAAAGTTTCTGTAAAAGTTCAGTCTAAGGGGTTCTACCAAGGTTAGTTTCTAGAAGGGTTACTACCTTAACCAACCAAACCGACTATTTTGTAGGGTCCCTATAAACCCCCGTTTAAGGCTGATAAGAAGACCCTACAAAAAAGTAGTTTTGCTAGGTTAAGGTAGACACCTATGCGACGGGAGACTGGGAAAGACTTTGGGGTTCACAGTTTTGGGATTAGGGCTGAGGGCTTTCGGCTCGGGTTCACGGGGATATCGCTTAAGAAAGGAATGCAGCAAATCATAGCAAGAAGCCGTCCCTAAACTCCGCGCACAACGCACTTTTTTGGTTTTTGATCTTGCCAACCAAGGGAGGGGCAAGCGATGGAAAAGCGCATTTATGCAGCCGCGAGACTTTGGTGGTTCCCCGGAACCTGGGTCCTTCTTAGCATCATGGGCACATGTAGGACATCATATGCTTTCCTGAGTATGGTAACTTAAAACCCCAAGCCCTAATTTTCGTTGTGTGGTAGCCTAAACCCTAAACCCGAAATCCCTAAACCCTAAAACCTAAATCCCTAAACCCTAAAACCTAAATCCCTAAAACAAAATCCCTAAACCCTAAATCCCTAAACCCTAGACCTTGAATCCCTAAGCCCGAAACCCTAAATCCCTACATCCCTAAATCCTTAATCCTTAAATCCCTAATCCGTAGCAAGAAGCCTAGGAGCGGATCGTGGAGCTACTTCGTGGTGCCTCTGAGAGGTGATAACTAGGGTGGCAGTCGGACGGCGGAAGCTGGAAAACGCGAGCTCGCAGGGAGTCTATGTAGAGTTTGGTTTGGGATTTAGGGTGGGAGGCTAGAGTTTAGTCTAGGGTTTAGGGTGGGAGGCTATAAGCCTAAACCCTAAACCCTAGAGTTTTGTTTAAGGCTTAGGGTTTGGGGTTTAGGGTTGCTTTTCGCCGGGTTTTAGGGCTGCTTGGTCCTCGCTCGGTGTAACATCAAACCCGAAGCTCTGAAACTCCAGGACTCTAGAATGCCAGCCCCATTAAAGTGAACCCCAGAAAGTTGGAACATCGATTAGGATGATTCATGCTGGGATTCCCTTTACTTTACTTTAAGGGCATGAGGCTACTGATGTTCCAACTTTCTGGCTTCTACTATAGGGTTTGGGGCCTAGGGTTTAGGGGATGCATATCACCTTATTAAACCCTAATCATAAACTTTCTGTGCGCGTACCCAGAAGCTTGGGCTTGGAGTTTCACCTCAGGGTTGTATCGCACTAAACCCTAAACCCCAGACCCAAAACGCAGGATGTTCAGGTCTAAAGTTTTCAGGGTTTGGGGTTTCAGGGATCCAGTTACCAGGCTTTTGGGTGGTGGCGTCTCATTGTTGAGGTTTTGGGGCCTTGATCCAGGGTTCTTGTTTCAGGTTCGAGGGTTCAGGGTTTAGGATTTAGTGTTTAGGGCTCGAGGTGTCAGGGCTTTGGGTTTAGGATTCAGGGTTTGACGAATAACTGCACACGCCCCCATCAAACGCCCGTCATACGGTTGATGGACAAAATCCTGCATTACCTTAAGGACCCTAAACTATGGGAATTATGGTACATTCCTTATTATGGGTCATGCAGGATTTTGTCCATCAACCGTACGGATTCGGAGTCATGACATGATTTTCAACCAGGAAGCCGATACTGGACAACTAAGTCTTGGGTGTTGTGCTAATTACGGTTGGTGATATAGATCCTGCACTACCCAGAATAAGGAATATATCATAATTCCCAGAGTCTAGGGTCAGCAAGATAATTATCATCAACCCTAAGCCCTACACCCTAAACCCCTAAACCCCTAAACCCTAAACCCCTAAACCCCTAAACCCCTAAACCCCTAAACCCCTAAACCCCTAAACCCCTAAACCCTAAACCCAAAACCCCTATATAGACCCTAAACCACTAAACCCTAAACCCTAAGCACATCCCCCCCGAGCCCACCGGGATCAATCCATCGAGATCCTCGGAAGACCCTAGCCGGTTTAGGGTTTAGGGTGAGAAGCCATGTCAATGTACATCGGACACATCCCTTTAGGGTTTAGGGTTCACGATGAAAGTTCTCCATGAGTCCTACAGGAACTCATGGCTAGAACCTTTATGAACCGCTGAGACACCGTTGGGAAGGCTTGAGACGCAGTAGTTGCAAGAGGTATCACGGTATCATCAGCACGAGCTGTAATATACTGTGCACCGTCATGGTATCAGAATCAGTGTGCCGTGCTGAAGTCATCCAGGTTACCACAACAACAGCCAGCAGCCAAGAGATATCGTGGCACCAGATCTACAAGCAACTGAACCCTAAACCCCGCAACAACCGTCACAACACCGGAAACGGTCATTGTCACCAAACCGGAACCTTACCTGCGAACCAAAAACCACAGCCGTAAACCCCTACGCCGCAACCCTAAATGAGAGTTTCCGAAAATTTAGGGGTACCTTATTTTGGGGTCCTTATAGTAGGTGGGCGCGCCTTATTTTCCCTGGCGTTCTCCTGTGTTTCTTGCACATAGCGGGCGTTCTCGTGTGGGCTTTTTGCACATAGGCGGCATTCTGGTGTGTTTTATCGTGAGGTTTTTGCGTTTTCCGTTGTTTTTTCCAGTGTCTGCATCCATCCTTGTCCGTTCCCACAGAGCATCAACGTCCACACA
>BGNK01007702.1:5087-15930 GCA_003297005.1 Symbiodinium sp. clade A Y106
CCACAGCGGGGAAGGGAAGGGCAAGGGGGGAACCCACACCACAGGGAACCACAGGGGGGGAGGGGGGATACCATGGGGTGGGGGGGGGAGGGGGGGCCTAGCAGCGCTGCACCATATTATATATATATATGTTACTGTTGCAATCATCGGGAAGGTATACCATATACAAGAATCGAGAGCCGCAAGAAGCTCCCATAACATTGCACGTAAACAGGGGTCTACATAAAGGAGAACCCGTCAGCGAGCAGGAGGCTTAAGGCCGCATCTACAAGCCACGGAGGTGTAGGTGGGGGCCTGTCGACGCCTGTGATAGGGGCTGCGTGGTGGACCTATCTTCGCAATATGGAGTGAGCCACTTGAGACCTGCTCACATTATTACACAGCATCGGGGTTCCTGGCGGAACGCATAGCGGGACATGGTTTTTGTGAAAACTAATTACTCGCATAAACTCACCATTACACACTCGCTAAATGTGCCTCGGCCGAGAATTCATGCCGTCATGCAGGCATACGAAGTGCTTTTGTTTTGCATGGCGATATAAAGGGCAAGGCGTGTTTCGCAGTCGAATCTTTCTCGTAACTGGCGTCCACCTGCTGTCCGATTCTCTGTTCCTCCTTCCTGTATTGCTTCCCGCTCGAAAGCGCGAAAGCACTGTCCACATGCAGCCCCTCAACCCGTCTGTCACACGATCCCTGTCGGCATGTGACTGCATTTCCGGCAGCTCCTGGTTTGCTTGCTTGCGGTGTTGCCGTAAGCGTCCCCCTCCAGAGAGGGTTCATGCCGGCAGCTCCTCGCGCTTTGGCTCTCTCTCGCTGTCTGCTTGGGGCTGGGAGGGATCCCAGACTTGAAGTGCGGTGCGTAACAGAAAATCACAAAAATGCTCGAATGGACTGTGGCCTAACTCAGGCCTCAGCTGGGCGATTGTCTGATGAGCATTTGCTACCTTCGTCACTAACATCTGGAAATCTAGAAACACACGTGAGAGAAGAGACACTGCAACGCAGGAGTCGCGCTTCATGGCTGTACATCATGTCCTGGGAAAGTTTTAAAACATCGGGCAGCAAAGACGTATATGAGTTTTGAGGAAGCTGGGAGACCTGCAGTTGCCAGCGTGTCAACTTCTTGATCCCACACCTGGCTAGCAATGCGACCATACTTTGCGTGCTCAGACTGCCTTTCTGTATGGCCGCCCTTGCGCTGGGCTTGCTTCCACACAGGTAGCAAGATCTGCGCAAGCAATCGCAAGCATCAATGCCCAAAACTCCAATCCAAAGACAATACAGCCACTCTCCAGCCACTAAACTTCACTAAACTACGTGCATCTTAGGCGCGTGAGGCCGGCCCGTGCCCACGAGAGAGAGAGAGAGAGAAGGAAGAGAGAGAAGGAAGAGAGAGAAGGAAGAGAGAGAGGAGAGAGAGAGAGAGAGAAGGAAGAGAGAGAGGAGAGAGAGAGAGAGAAGGAAGAGAGAGTGAGTGTGTGTGTTTGTGTGTGTGTGTCAGTGTTGTCGGAAGTTCTGATGCATCAGCCGGGCCGGTCTGGTTCAGCCGCCTCGAAAGTGTGCGCGCCAGTGAACAATGAGCCTCGCTTGATGCCATATATCATTTCCCCCATTTGGGTCTCACAGGCTAATCTTGGGATCCGAAGACGCCTGAAACCACCATAGGAAAAATCGTGGGCTCGTGTTGCGTCCATCTGGGGTTGCACAAGAAAGGACACCACACAGCGGAATGCAAACCTATCACCTTGGCATGGCTTCAGAGGAATACGCTGGCCTTGGCCCCCGTTATGCCACCTTTTCGTTCTCGCCATTCGATCTCCCTTTTCACTTTAGTTCGGTTGTGACTTGTTTGCAGTCGTGTCATTGTCCTTCTTTGATGTGCCTGTCGCTATTCTTCCTGACTGTCTCTGCTCTTTGTGTCTCTGCCTTCGTTCCCTGCCAAGCCTCACCTCCTAATTCTCATATCCTCTCTCATCCGGCACGGCAGCACCAGGCCAATTTTATCGATCCCGGACCACAAGGCCAAATCACGGGCCTGCCTGGCAGTGGAGGCTACAGGCCGATCGAAGGGCTCGCAAGCCCACGACACGATGTGGGCACCAAGTGAGCGTGGAAGAGATGCTGCAAAGGCTGTTTGGAACGGGCAGCATGTCGGAGAATGTGGAGGCATGCAGTTTCAGGCATCGGCTTCTCAGGGGCATCGTTCTTGTCATTGCAAGGTGGGACTAATGGATAATGGTGTGGGGGCACGTGATTGACACATGCATGCGGAAACAACCTCTCCAGCAAACAGTCGCAAGTCACACCACTCTCACTAGCAGCAACAGCTTCTCGCACACAACCTTGATCTTCTGGATGCGGCCATGAAAACTATGATGCAGTCCATAGCTCCTCGGCACCAAGCAAGACTCGAGCACTTCGAGACGTCGTCGTCCAATTCAGGCGCGTGCGGAGCACACTGTCCAACGTACAAGTGACGTTTCGGAGAGGACCTAGGTCTGCAAGGGCCAAAACATGCACCAATGGACAGTCCGATGAACTCACGGACTCGAATGTCAATCCGTCCTAAAGGTTGTCCCTCCTCCTTTTTTCGACACTAGAATCACTAGAATACGAGACAGGGCCTCATTCTCCCGACACATCATCGTCGTCATTGTTGCTTGGCTGCTCGCATGTTGCCAATATCTAGAGCAGGAAATACAAACAGTGACAACCAGTACGAGCATGTACGAAAATATTCTGTGTTTGACGGGGGACAGCTCAGAGGTGGGCATTCTCACGCACTGTGAGGCCCTTTAACAAATCCAAAACCGAGCTCATCACGCTGGTGGGAGCCCATATGATCTTGCGATCAGCTGCCCATCCTTTTGCCAACCGTGCTGCAAGAGGGATCTGGTGACATGGCATGGAAGCCATATTC
The DNA here is from genome assembly GCA_003297005.1 of Symbiodinium sp. clade A Y106. NCBI lineage: Eukaryota > Dinophyceae > Suessiales > Symbiodiniaceae > Symbiodinium > Symbiodinium sp. clade A. Next base: position 8,008 of record BGNK01007702.1, read on the forward strand.
CACGCCTTGTAAATGTTGTACATCCTCAGAGGATCATTCCGAGACGCAGCGAAATACACAATACAGCTGTCAGACATAGGGCCCGAACCCGACAGCACTGATCGTGAACAGGAAGGTGTGTGCCTGCACTTGTGATGGGCGGGCTGAACGCAGGACCAGAACACAAATTTGTGGCATCTTTTGCGTCGAGGGGAACAGAAAATCTGTGAGTTGTCTTGGTGACTCAGACACAGCGAGAACAAACAGGGAGCCCTTCCCTACCCTTCCCTCGATTTCGACCCGAGACGCCATTGAAAGCGGCCACTGCTAGCTAAACTGGCTATGCCGTCTTTCGATGTCTTTCGTGTTCCGGTCACGTGAAATGTGCGCTGTGCTCGATCTTACGCTTCCTCCTACTGGCATCCTTTTGTTCCATCATATTAAATATATTTTTGCGCCCAGCAAGTCTGCCAAAGCCCGCTTTGCAAACCAACGCTCTCGGGATGGCTTGGCTTGCATGCGCCTTGAATGTCAAACCTGCTTGTAATTTTTGTTCACGCAGTTTGGAAAGTCGGGTAGCCTGATCTCCGGGCTGCCAGCAGTCGTCGACAGGAAGGCCTTCAGTCTAGGACAAGTGCGCAACTGAAGTGCAGCGAGATTGGGGTTGGACGATGCGTTTGGTCGCCAACGACGCATCCAAAAGTCAAATGGCCAATCCTCGGGCATCGTCGTGTCTGAATTTATTTGTAAAGTGCCTCTGGAATGTGGCACAAAGAGCCGCACTTATCCGGACCGCCAACTTCCGCAAAGATGACATCTGGGCGCAGTGGAGGCTGCGGAAACTAAGCAGGTGCGCCGTGCGCCGCCTCGCCGAGCATCATCCGAGAAGTCGAAGAGGAAACTGCCAGAGCTAGCAGGAGCAGGCCTGTTCATCGAGATCCGTTCGCTCACAGCCGCCGTGCCTAGCAACGTAATTACGGCCTGTTGAACTGCAACACCGCGCTGAAAGCAAAGTCCGGACCTGCGCATGCCAAACAGGGAATTTTAACAAACCGGCTATCTAATTGTATTTGCAGTTGTGCGTGCTTCACGCGCGCCTAGGTCTCCGCAAAACCCCGTCTGGCGCAAATTGATGCCACCACCTTCTCTCATCCTGAAACCAATGAATTCAAAGTGATTTCGTTGTTGTTTTCATGGTGTAAAAAATCCACATTCTTTGCGCACTCTGGTCCTCGGGAACTCTGCGCCTTCGCATGTCATAACCTCGGCAAATGTTGCCGATGAACACTAGCACTCTCGTTACCCTACCAATTGCATCGCAGGCTAGGATGCCAACGGGCCTCGCTGTACGCAACTCAACAAAAACTGCGCGTCCTGAGCTTGGCATATTTCTTGCAGGAAACACTACCCCCCCCCCCCCCCCCCCCTCAGGTCACGACGTGGGAGCATTTTTTGGCGACGCCTCAAACACTCTGTGTTGATTCAGCCTGGGTGCCTAATTGGCAAAGACGCATTAACTACAGCCTACAAGCAAAGCGATTGCCGCACTGAGTCCCCAACATCTGCTCCAAGATTATCCAATCTTGACCCAGCAGCCCGCCTCAACGCAAAACGACCTTTTGTTTTTGCCTTGTGACCAACCAGCAGGTGGAGTTTGATTCCCTTAACATCCTTCAGGCTCGGACACCCTACGGATGCGTAGGTTTGCAGCTGGCCTGCCGCAATCGCAGGGTGGCATGGCGCAACAGTCTCCACAATGGAGCCTGCCGGGAAATGTTCGCGACATTTGTCCATGATGCACTTCTCGACTGCCTCGCGGCACCAAAACCATTTTCAGGTAACACAACATGCGTAGTCGGACCTCTCGAACCTCTGGGTGCTTGGGTCCTTGGCGGCCGGAACAACGACGGAAGGCTTTAAGATGCTTTAAGCACATACTTGACTTTTTCTCGCGCCTTTTTACGCCTGTGACAGTGCGAGTTGCCTCTACGCGAGTCTAGTGGGAGAGGGGGGCTGCTAGCTGCAACAAATAGCTATGCCGCCCCTGCGCGCATCCCTGGCGAAAGGCACATCTCGTCACGTGGCGACGATCAGGCCCTGTTCGCGCGCGGGTACGGTCCAGCTTCCCGTCCAGCAGGGCAGATCGCCTTCCGTCGGAGGTAGCGCCGCCACAAGCCCACAGCTGGCTCCTCTCCAGCCGCGTTCTAAGCACGAGTTTTTCCAAGGTCTGGACATTTGCTAGGCGCGACAAAGAAGCCTGCACAGCTCGCAAAGCTGGGAGTGTGCGCTCCGGCGGGCACGTGATGTAGACATCGTCCAAGAACGCATACAAACCTTCCCCCGGCTGAAGTTGGGAGTGGAGGTCGAGAAGAGCGGCATGCTGTCCGAGAGCGTGCAGTCCCGGCATGAGAGGGTCTCCTTGTTCGCCACCCTCTCCTTGCAGCACTTCGTGCCCCACGCCCTCCTCGTCGTAGTAAGCGTAGCGGCTGGCTTGTCCGTAAAACAGGGAAGCGAACGGCAGCAAGCCGGTACTCCGAAGCACACACATCATTGGCATCACAGCGCACGACAACCAGCCATTCCCCATGTACACGCTCGATTTCAGAAGCACCCACTCACAGCAGAAATGTACTTGCCGCACGAAGACTTCAGGAAAACCAGCCGTTCGGGTGCACTCGCATAAACCTGACACATCAACCCCAACCCCTAGTTTTGCCCCAGGAGAGACCGGTGAAATTCACACTACCATCCTTGGCTTCAGGAGGGGCTTGACTTCGCAGTTGCAAATAGAGCAGATGCAGTTGTCCATGCAGTTGTCCGTGCACATGCACTTCACCATGTACGTGGCCGCTTACTCCATGAGCAATTGCCAGCACTTTCTGTGGTCTGCAGACAAATTTCTGGACCCCCAGTCCCCCACAATTCATCTGTATTCCTTTTCCAGATCTCTCACCTTCCTGCTGGTAATGCAGCCCTGCCTGGTGTGATGCAATCATGCAGAAATTGCTTGCACAGAGGTCGTCTTGCTATCGAGTCAGCATTCATGCTGCATATGTTGCACGTGCATTCGCTGATTGCACATGCAAGTTCTCCAACTTGAGCAGGAGCCACCAACGTCCACATCACTGTACATGCAGACGCTGCATGCCACAAATATAATCAGCAACAATCAAGTGTATCAGCATGCTCAGACGGATTCTCATGTCCCTCCAAGACGTCATCCCTTCTGAGCCAGTGTTGTTCATGCAGTGTATTCAGATCTAAACCAGATGTAAACTTAAACGCCAGTAAATTCTGTTGTGCAGCATGCAGTGGAACAATGCACTGCAGCGCCACCCAAATGAAGGAGCCAGGGCGGAGAGGGCCGGGGCGGACGCCGGGCCGACCGTGGAGGCGGCTGTGAGAGGACTCCAGTTGTGCTCAAGCTGCATGCCGGGTGCAGGCGACGAAACCTTAAGCCTTCCAGGTATCCGGTTGTTTTGTACTGGGTCGGCCATGACACATAGGCGGACACTACAGAGGCTCGACGACAGGCCCCAAACAACCACGCAGGGATCACGAGGTAGATAGGGAGTGTTGCAGCGGCGCGAGCGGAGTCAGCGGCCTGTGTGCTAATGCCTCCCTGCTCGCCCCCACGATATACCTTCCCATGCCCGCGCCGCCGTGTCTTCCAGCAACCCAGCTGCGGAGAGCAGCAACGGAACAAAGAAGCGTGACAGCGGAGCGGAACCGTCGCATTCGTGTTTCCGTGCCATCATGTGAGCAAAATGCCCAAGAAAACGGAGACCAAATGAGCAAGCCGTAAATGAACAAAATCTTCAATTATTGACCACTTCCGCATCTGTATCTCAGTTTGAGCCGCAGGTAACTCCGGCGTCAATGTGTCACCAACATTCCCATGTCTTATATAGTGGACCGTTGCCGTGGTGTTTCACCATGACTCGAACGGGCGAAAGCGAAAGCAACTCCGGCGCCAAAGGCTTCCTGTAGATTCCTGTAGCAGGCCAACAACATCTGCCATCAACCATTCGATCCGCCCTCCCCAAATTGTGCGTACCCTGGGTCCTGCTCCTCGCGTCGAATTGGACCATGATATACCATGCTCACGTTCCCAACGCTTTGCTGTCGACGATCCTTGCCGGTTCCCTTACCCATTGTCTTGGTTCTTTTGTGTAAGTCTTGCTCTCGAGAGTGGCAGAGACCCTTCCGGTTCAGGAGGATGGTCGGACTGCTCCGGATCGTGAGAAACAGTTGACCCTCTGCGTGGATCCAGATAGGTAGAGGTTGCCAATTAATTGTAGAACGACCTTTGTTGACGACATTACATATTGACTCTGTGAGGTTTGTTTTTGGCAGAAACCAACTTCTTTACGCAATTCTCTGGACAAGGCACACGATATTCAACCAGGCCTTTTTTTTGTTTTTTGTCCTTGTTCCGTCAGCAGCAGGCTCCCGCTCCTACCAAAAGCACGGTCCCGGGTTAGGGCCGGTTCAGCGCAGCGGCAGGCGGCTCGGCCCATCTGGGTCGGCCAGGTGTATAAAACCTCATCCAGGGCTGGCGCATCGGCATGTGCCGGTCCCGGCAGGGCCCGGGCGCGTCCAACCGCTGTGTGACCGACGGCTTGCTGAACTCCACCAACGGCGGGCCCAGGCAGCTTTCGCAGGCGCTGGCACAGCCAACGGGGCTCTGAGGGCAACTAGGCGCTGGACCAGCTTCTCACTGCGTCAGCGTTCCACCGCCCACCCACTTCGCAGCTGAGCACGCAAAGCTCTTGCGCGCCGCCTGTCGCGAGCTCAGGGTAGGTGGCTTGCTTGCGTCGGTAGGCGGTGCGCGGAACCGCTCCATCCTGCGCGGCCGCGCCGGGGTGGGGCTCGCCATCGCGCGGGAGAGCAGAGCGCACCACCCAATGGTGTGGCGCCGTAAATGACGAGGTCGAGGCGCCGGCGGTCGTCGGGCGTGATGCCTGGCACTGCGGTGTTGACGAGCGTCAAACGGCGGCGGCACCCAGGTTCTGCAGTGCTCCCGCAGCGACCAGGTGCGAGCGGGAGTAGCTTGCGATGCAACGCGATCTGCATTGTCTCAGCGGTGAGCGAGGTGTGGGGGTCGCTTGGGGTGGCTTGGAGCCATGCAGCGGCATGCGGACCGGCCTGGGAACGCAAGAGCGCACGGCGCACGGTGGGATGGCGGCAAGGAAGGCAGCAGCACGTAAAGGTTCCGTGTGCGCGATTGCCACCCATGCCTCCATTCACCGGGCTCGGTGATCCCTTCGGTCCAGCACAAGTAGCCTGCGACTTCAGGGAGGAGGGCGATGTCCCGAGCGCAGGGCATGCCTCGTTTTTTGCGGTGGCGCCCAAGCAAGCCTGCAGGGTGCCCCACACGGCTGCATCATGTGCTGGCGTGAATGGCGCGAGGAGGTCGGGAGGGACAGTCCGGAGTGCATGGTTAACACGGGGCGCGGCGCAGAAGCTGAGAGGAGCCCTGGCTCAGATCAGATCAATTCCACTGGAGGTTGTGCGTCTGGATCAATCCACATGGGTCGATGTGCAAGTAGTCGTCATGCTTGGAAGGAATTCTTGGAAGGAATCGCTCGGGAGTAAGCCAACTTTGGCGATGAGTTCAGACAATCGTGTGACATACGTAATTATGCATATTTGACCAGGTGTTGTTGTCATTCTTGTATTCTGCAGGGTCGAAATATGATTTTTCTAACTTTCCAACCTCAATTGCCGTCGATCTCGCCTTGTTTTGCAAGCGAGGGGAGATGACATTGCTCGAACTCCTTGGAAAAGTGAATGCCAAGGGCGAGTTCCGCATCAGTGAGATGGGCACAGACGCACAGAGTCCGGTGTGCGGTGCGCTCAGCACACGGAATGGCCGCAGGATGCTGCAAGCTGACTTTGCTGTTTCTGGCGGAGCAGAACATCATGCCGGTGTATAATGACGTGTTTTTTCCATTTGTTCCTCGGCACGCCGGACCGCAGACGGCGTCATTCCTTTTCCACAGCTGCAGCTGTCCTATAGCAGGTCTTAGCACATGCGCACGTGCGAGATGTCGGCTATGACGCCCCCACAGCTGGGTTTCGTTTTGCGCCGGTTGCACAAGCGCTGCAGCCGTGGCGTAACTTCGGGAGACCGGAGGCCTTTCAATCGCCTACAAAACACACCTTGCTGACCTTACGCCTTACACCTGCTTCCCATGCTTTGCTAACAGACTGCTCAGACGTTGTGCGCGGCACTTTGCGGTGCTGGTGGGAAAAGGCGCCGGAGGCCCTCCCCCGCCTGGCATTGCAGAGCTCGGGCCAGCCGTGTGGTGCGGATGGTGCGGTGAGGCGGACTTGGCAGACCGCGGCTTTGTTGCGCTCAGCGTCCCACTATAGGCAGCTTCGACTTCGTTCGTCGCTGCTTGGAGGAGTGGCTGCAGGCCGAGCAAAGTCTTCTGCACATGCTCACGCAGCTGCCAGATCTGCAGTGCGCATGGCTTCTGCTGTTGTACACTGCGCGAGTCACCGGGCACAGCATGCGACACGCACCGTCCCGCCCTCCGAGTCCGGCATGTCCGGCGTGTACGCGGCCCTGTGGCGGACATTCGCCGCCACACCGACCGCCGAGCAGCTGCCAAGGAAAGGGGGAGGCGCAAGCGTCGGCGCAGGGCGATGAGCATTTCGGGCGGCGCGAGCGTGCTGCCAGCATCAGCCGGGATGGCGCGGAGCCACTCTCCANGGGAGGCGCAAGCGTCGGCGCAGGGCGATGAGCATTTCGGGCGGCGCGAGCGTGCTGCCAGCATCAGCCGGGATGGCGCGGAGCCACTCTCCAGCGTAGGCGCCGGACTGAGAGCGCAGCAGTGCACGGGCATCGGCGGGGAGGCCGGAGAGGAGGCGGGTCCTTTGGCGGTGATTGCCTGGAAACATCTTCGCGCAAAGGCCCGCAGCCATAGAAGCACTGCAGCAAAGAGTTCCAATAACAGGAATTGCCAAGGTTAACAGAAGCACGGCTACTATCCAAGCCAGGTGTGCAGAGGACGGCTGCCGTAATCCAAGCGAAACTGAATGCCGAGATCGCATAGCCATTGGGCGTCTGGCTGCTTTGCAAGAGTTTCCATTGCCAAATGCTCTCAGACCAAGGCTTTCGCAGAGTCTCAGGAATGCTTTCTAGCCGGCGCCCGAGTTGCTAAAGCCCGCGAAGCTGGCGTAGTGCGAGAAAGGCTGTTACAGTGCCCTTGCCTCAGCCACTGAGAAATACTGTCCACCAGGTTCCGTGCAACTTCTCATCGGAACTCTTGCTGGAGATGGCTTCTGCTGTCATTGCAGTCGCCCTTGCCTGAAGAGCGGCCAGGCTTTTCTGGTAGACCTCCTGCAGGTGTGTCAGATCCGCTGCCGCCTTCTCTGGGGACCTCGCACTCGCTGGTTGCTTCTCCAAAAACATGCGCGCCACCCGCCATAGTGGTGCTCAATTGGCATCTGTGGGCAAACAGGAACAGCACTTGCAAGCAAACGGCTGGCACCTAACCGAAACAAAACAAGTCAGATGTAACGGCATCACACAAAGCTATGCGAAAAGCAGAACTGATATGTGACTTTCTCATGAAGCTGATCTTGACACGAGCAGCAAGAGTCCTGAAACAACCGTCTTGCGGTCAGCAGCTAAGTATATACACGAAGACTATGTGAAACATCACGCCGCAAGAAAGCAGCAGAAGAACATGTAAAATACAAAGAATGTNAGTATATACACGAAGACTATGTGAAACATCACGCCGCAAGAAAGCAGCAGAAGAACATGTAAAATACAAAGAATGTACAGGCGACGACTACATCAGAGCCCTAAGCCCTCAAGCAAGGATCGTTGCACTTGGCAAATGCCAGCAACGAAGAGCACATGAGCATGCGCGGACGAACGGGTATTGCCCATCCCATGCGGTGCAAAGATGAACCGCAAGAGACTGT
>BGNK01007703.1:0-15909 GCA_003297005.1 Symbiodinium sp. clade A Y106
AGGCTAGGGATGCAGATGATCTGGAGTGAGGTGCTTGATGACCTCATGGGATCTTGGTAGTTTAGCTGCCAGTTAGTTTTGATGCGCCATGGCTCCCGCGCCGCCATGGCCCGACGCGTCGTTTTCGCAAGCCCTTGCAATCAGTGCATGCGTTTTCTTTGCCTGTTGGAAGGTTTTGGCAAGCGGGTTTACCTGGGATGCTGAACCTGGAAGATGATGCTTTTGGAGCAGCTGGGATANTGGCTGGACAGTTTTCTTGGTCTCTTCGGGACCCCTTTGAGTCAGGTGGCCTGGCAGTTTTTCGCCCTGACACGTTGAGCTGAGACGAGGTCGTGAAGAGGAACTGAGTGTTTCTGAGCAGCCCGCTTTAATTCGTTTGCTACGTGTTTGCCACTACGAACTCTTGGTCCTGTGTTGGTCCAAGACAGCCCTGTCCAACTGGTACAGGTGTGCAAGCTGAATTTGTTTGCCACGTGTTTNTTGCCACTACGAACTCTTGGTCCTGTGTTGGTCCAAGACAGCCCTGTCCAACTGGTACAGGTGTGCAAGCTGAATTTGTTTGCCACGTGTTTTCACTACGATCTGAGTTTTCTCAGAATGTGCACGCCCTTTTTGATCAAAGATCGGCGTTGTGTTGTGTTTCGTGCGCTTGAGTGGCGAGTACGCACCAAGGGAATGTGGCCTGGGCATCCCCCTAGTGCTGAAGGGCCACTGGTGGTCTTTTGTTGATCTCTTTGAAGATCTTTGAGGAAGCCCTCAGCAAAATNAATGTGGCCTGGGCATCCCCCTAGTGCTGAAGGGCCACTGGTGGTCTTTTGTTGATCTCTTTGAAGATCTTTGAGGAAGCCCTCAGCAAAATGCGGGGGGTGTAAGATCATGAGCGTTAATCGCTTGTGGGAAGTACCTCTGGTAGTGAGTTGTTTTGCTTCGGGAACGGTTTCAGGAAACCTTCCTTGATGATTTGTGAGTACATTTGAGAATCTCTTTGATCTCAAAGTGTACTTGTTTTGTTTTACTCCTGAGGAACTTCCTAGGAGTCGCGATACAAATTTAGGGTGTTCATTTACTCTGTAAATCTTTGTGTGGTTAATGCCCAATACGCTAATTCGTTTGTTTGAATTCGTTTACACACTTACGTGTGAACTCTGTCGCACTCCGTGACTGTTTGGCTCAAGCTGAGTGAAAAAGACTTGCAGCTGTCCGCTGTGTTTGTAGTGACTGTGTTCTTCCAAGGGAAAAGGTCTAGGAGGGACCTTAAGTTTTTCACGNACTCCGTGACTGTTTGGCTCAAGCTGAGTGAAAAAGACTTGCAGCTGTCCGCTGTGTTTGTAGTGACTGTGTTCTTCCAAGGGAAAAGGTCTAGGAGGGACCTTAAGTTTTTCACGCACGTAACAGGCAACTTTAGAATGAACGTCTGCTTCACACACAACGCCACAGGAAACCACTGGAAACTTGAGCAAACTCATCTCGAAGATCCTCTCGGAAACCTGCACATGGAACCTGGAAACTGTCAGAAACCAAACAGAAACCAATCAGTGTCGTTGTTTTCGTTGCTCAAAGGGGTGGACATCCTTCTTCATTCTTTGCTTCCAGGCGGCGAGCAAGAAGTGGAACAAACACGTGGACTTCGAGCTCAGGAACGAGCTGAGAAGGCTCATGCATGGACCTGTTCTGGGCTGTTTCAGATCCGTCGTTCTCGTGTGGAGTTCGGCTCCTCCAAGGATTCCATTGTTCACATGCCCTAGAATCAGGTTGGGTGTTAGTTGCTCCTGGCATTCCACCTAACCTGACTCTTGCTTCTACGACCAAAACAGCCGCGGCGACTTGCACGGAAGTTTACGGACTTCTATGTGACGAGATTTCTTTTCGCAGGCTAGATTACCAAGACATCATCTGAAAGCTCGCACTTGCTGAGCGATGCAGGCAGATACGTGTTACAGATGGGCGCTCAAGTGATACTGTAAAGCAGAAGTTGCGCAAATGGCGCTGTAGGTGACTCCTGCAGGGTTGCTGAGGCGCCGTAGTTTGATGCTGAACGGTTAACGCCGTTAAACTGCACGCCGGTGTGTCTCTGAGTCTCCATTTCACCTGTTTTTGCGGGATTTGCTTGCCGTAGTTTGTACTTGTTTGAGCTTTTCTTGCACGGACCGAGCGCAGCAGCTGCTGCGCCAAAAAAACAAAACAAAGGATGTTTCTGCTTCTACAAGCCAAAGCTTGCCCCTGTTTGCATTGGTGTCTTTGTGGCCGTTTTTGATCTCTGCAGTGTTTTCTTCTTGGACATACTTCTCTCTTCCCTGAATCCACCAAACCCCAAAAACGTGGACAGGTTTGTTCATTATCGCTTTTAACCCCTGAAGCGATTTCGTTGGCTTTCGCTTTTTCTGTTTCGGACGTCTGCAAGCTTGCTTGGTTGCTTGCTTGTGGGCTTTCTCTTTGGAACACGAGAAAGTGCATAAAAAGATGGCTCGGAGTCGAAGTGCAAATGTTGGCAGAAGGGAAATAACGAACATGACGACGCTTGAGAAGACAGCATTTTAGCAGAAGTAGAAAGACAAGTAAAAAGATTCTGTTTTGAAGTCCTCTTTCGCTTCTTCAAGAAGCCTTCTTCCCTTCGTCTCTCGAAGCCTCGCCTTTGATCCCTTGAATCCTGTGGGTTACAAAAGACGTGGTGCCACATCTTCATGTTGTTGTATTCGCTTATCTTGAAGCGATGTCGTGTGGTGGGTTCTAAGGAGTGCTTCACACATCTTCATGTACATTTTTTGCTTGATCCTTCAGCGATTTTCCTGCTTTCTTTTTTTTCTTTCCGTGAGAGGCAGGGACCAAGGGTGCCTGAAGAGAGCTTGTAGGGCGCAAGTCGCCCTTGCCTTCCTTCAAGTTCCTTAAACCCCCCCGTTCAAGCTGCCCCACCACCCTTTAAACCCAGTGAGGAACGCCCCTCAAAGCCCTCAAAGCTCGTGAAGGCTGGAGCCACTCCGGGTTTCAGCCTGTTCGAGTAAAAGAGTTGACCAAGTGCGCGCAATTTTGAGCCTTTTTCTTCTTATGATCATATCTCTTGACTGAATATTCTCATTCATGTGAACTTTTGCACTTGCAAACATGTTCACATCTCCGTGCATCGACAAGAAGTGAACCGCCGCATGGGGCAGCAGAAAGCAAAGACAACAAACTTAGAAAGCAAAGGCAAAGGCTGTGGAGAATAACTGGTGGGAAGCGAGGAAGAGCAGTGGCAGCCACTACAGTGGACCAAAAGGAAAGAAGACCGGAAAGGAGTTCAAGCAGTGAGCCTGTACATTTTGTAGCTCAGGAACGTGAGCGTTGATGTGTCATAGCAAGAATTCATGCATGTAGACGTAGGAACTGGTGCCGTCAGCCTAGAAGCCCTACCTTCCAAAGTCTCACAAGAGTTTCACACAGGAAAGGTTCAGGCGCCAGAAGAGGCAAGAAGCTGAAAAGGCCAAGAAAGAAGAACAAGAAGCCCGAGCAGGAAACCCCGGTACGGGCCTCCCGGCAAAGAGCTCATAGGCGAGCCTGACTAGAACGTAATACAGCAAGTAGGTTTTCAGGTAGACCATGCACAGACAAAGAAAGGTCTACGTAGCAAAGGAACGGGCAAAGTGCAGCTAGGTAAAAGACCAAGGACAACGGAGACGAAAGTCCCTAGCACTACGCACTGTGCAGAAAGCCCTAGCAGTTTCCAGAGAACACCCTAGGAACCCGCAAGAACTTTCTGAGGCGGGGTGTTCGTTTGTAACATAGTGCATGCAGCCCCAAGTAGGAGATGTATAGTAGTCACAGGAACAGCATGGAAACCATGCATGTCCGTCCGCTACACGGAGGCTTCAGCACACCGCCCGCGTGAAGGAAAAGTCCTTTTAGCAGCCAGTGGGAAGGAAGGCTTTAGAAGCCTTTAGTTTCAATAGCCACCGCAGACCGTGCGTTTAAATGCTCCATTCTCGCCTCAGAACGGTATTCACCATTGTGCACTCCTCGCTTCAAGCAACAAGCAAGAAGCCTGTGACGCAACCCGTGCCAGGTGCGTCGTGCGTGCAGCTTCGTGCATCTGCATTGTGACTTGGCTTTAGATACAGCTTACAACTAAAGGTTGCAGGTTCCGCGGGTTATGGGAGGGGGGGAAAGGTTTCAGGCCATAGCTGCAAATAACCCGAAGAGAAGCTTCTCAATAAGATTTTCCGTTCAACGAGTGAAGTTGTTTGCCCGATCTGTTGGGAAGCGGCTCCACCAGCCATGTCGTCATGGCTTGGAATGTGCAAACTGTTCGACAGCTTATGTGGTGCAATCCTCTCACAGAGATACGATCTCGAGGCACAGCTGCACAAAGACATCAGAAAACAAGCGCGCAAAGACAAAACACAATGGCCGAAGGATCGTCTGGCCGAAAGCGAGGCCACTCTTGACCCACGTCAAAAATGGAAGTGGATCAAGAGAGTTCGATCAGACTACAAGCCCAGACCGGTCTCAACACGAGACTCACAGGGCAGCCTACCAGCCTCTCACAGCAGCCCAAACCTTTGCAGAATACCTGCAAGACTCACACTGGACAGCACCCCCTACTCCATAACACCACAGTGAACCTCACACCCATCACCAGCGCGGAGCTCAAGGCCGCCCTAAAGGAGTTCGCGCGCAACAAAGCCCACGGGACCAGACAGCCTCCCAGCTGAAGCCTGGCAATGGCTAGATGAGCACAACCAAGAAGCTCTTCTTAGGGTCCTCAACCAATCCCTCCTCACCACTCACAGACCCAGCCAGCGACCGCCCCATTTCACTCCTGAACACTTCATACAAGCTGTTCGCCAAGATCATACACACAAGACTCCAAGCAGCCCTCGACGACAGGCTGAGGGAAACCCAATACGGGGCCAGAGCAACACGCTCTACATCCCAGCCTATTCATATCATCCGCAGACTCATAGAGCGAGCGGAGGCCACGGGGCAATCACTTTACACCATCTTGCTCGACGGGGAGAAAGCATTCGACAAGATACACCCAGACGCCCTTCTCACAGCGTTGACGTGCTACGGCGTCCCACCACACCGCACAGCACTCATCAAAAACATATACACCTCGCCACAATTCACAGTTTCAGCAGCCGGCAAGCAGAGCACCAGCGCTGAAGGAAGCGCGGGCATTCGCCAAGGCTGCCCTCTTTCACCATATGGTGATGCACGACGTAGACCAGGAGCTCACAGCGAACGGAGAGTTTCTCCCTTGGCTGTACAGCCAACACCAGCCCGTCTACGACCTGGCGTACGCAGATGACACAGCACTCATAGCAGGCACTGCAAAAAGTGCGGAGCAGCTGTTACACACACTGCAGAAGGTTGGCAACCTCCACTTGAACCTGAAGAAGTGCGTGCTGCTACGTTCCCCCACCTCACACAACACAGTTCACTTCACCAACGGCACCCCACTCACCATAGAACAGCACGCCAAATACCTCGGAGTCACCCTCGGCAGCGACGGTTCCTCGCTCGCACAGGGACGTCCTCACACGTGTCGCAAAAGCACGCAAACACTTCAACTCACTACACCAGTTCTGGCGAAAACACGGACTTCACACTGAAGTGGAAGTTACGCATCTACAATGCGGTCTTCATTCCGCTCGTAACATACGGGCATACGGGCTGGAGTCAGCAGCACTCACAAAGGGCGACTTCGACAGATCCGAAGCCTTCCACTCACAGAGTCTGCGAAAGATACTCCACTTCAAAAGCACCTGCTACACAGAGGTGCTAAATCCCACAGCCCGTACTTACACCAATCAGGAGGTGAGAGCACTCACCTCACAGCCCCCCCTCACACAGCACATCCACAAAGCACAGCTGAAGCTTATCGGGCACATTCTTCGATCCCATCCGAACAATATAGAACGGAACTGCTGTTTTACTCTTTTCAATACAGAGGCGGTGCGGTAGGTGCAGGCCTAAGCCCAAGCAGGCGAAGAGTCCATTGGACAGAACAGTGCACTGAGTTGCTTTGGCACTGGCGTTTAAAGTCCTCTAGGCCCCCTGCCACGCACAGCCCTACCTTCCCCTACGCATATCTACAAGCTCACAGGACAGCTGTAGACCGCCAATGTTGGAGTACACTAGTGAGGTTGCCAACGTGCAAGACACTCCTAGAAGCACACTCCTACACAGTCTTCTCACAGCTTTGAGTTTTCTGCGGAGTTGCTTTCGACGAGTTGCATAGGGCCACCCAAAATGTGGTGCAATCACGGATTTTCATCTGCATTTTGCTGCATTGATGTTAAAAATCAAAAATCCTTTGCCTGTGCCGCTTTCAACTGGCAACATTCTATAAGGCACATTTGCGCTTCATGGGTCGCAGCTTCTGGATCAGCTGGCAGCTTGCACCAATGCGACTGACAGTATAGCCTAGCATCGCATGAAATGACAGCGTGTACCGAGCAGAGGTCGCCAAGTTGTACGCTTCAAGAAAATGGCATAACAAGTTCAGTAAACATGGAATTATTTGTTTTTCGAACATACGGTCAGTGTTCGCGGCTATAGTGAAATCTGATTATAAGAGCAAACAGTATAGTCCTTAATTTTCAGACACCATGATACTACAGCATCCGACGAAAATTAACGTATTTTTTGCATGGGCCAAAGAATTGCCGGACACATGGCACGCATACCATCATCTTTGGCACTCGAGGACGTAGACATGTGCATTCACGTGTGGCAGAGGCTTCTGATGTTCAGTTCCTGTGAAGTTGTTCCCAGCATCACTCGGTCGATGTGTCCAGTACGTCGATGCAGGATCTTGAGGAGATCTTGCCGCATTTGGTGGATGAAGGCAGCTGTGCGTCTAATGGTTCACTGCTGTTTTGATGCCTTACGAGAGCACGGGCCTTCATGAGTTGATGGCCGTTTCATTTAAATCTCCAGGTGAAGCCTTTAATGTCAAGCTTGTGTGAATCCTGGTAGGTTGTTGTAGCTGCACATTTATGTCTTGCGCTTTCAAGTTTATGGCTTGTGCTTTTCAATGTAGAATAAGCAGGTAGAAGGAGTTCTCAGTTACGCCAAAAGATCAAAGCAGCTTGGAAGGTGGACCAGATCACTTGTTCAAGTTTCGCATGCGTTGAACAATATTGACAGGGTGGGTGATGGAGACTGGAGGTGCTGTTGACCAGCTTTGCAGGCCTTCCGGACGGTGGCGAGTTTCTCGTGGCGAACTTGGGCGAGGGCGAGGTTCGTTGATGTAGAATTAGATTGGACATCGGCGATTGACTGTCGCTATTTTGTGTGTCATGCATGTCAAAAGCCAATCTCGGTAAGTAATGTCCAAGCAGCTTTTGCTGCAGCGCACCGCGTCCCTCATTGCGCTGATGATCTGGCATGGCTTCCTACCTATGTCTGGTGCTGATGCCTTAGATTTCAGCGGATGGAGCAAAGATTGCATGCATCAGAATGCTGGTCAAATTGAAATGATTTCGTCGGGTGGGCCGCAACGTTTGGGAGTGGTATGGTTTGGGTGGGAATTTTGTTGTGCCTCACTGTGGTTTATAGGTTAGTGCCTCTCGGGTTAGATGTGCTTATTCGTGTGTCCAGGTGTAGGAGTTTACCAGAAAAAGCAACCGTTTGTTGTTCGTTCTCTGCAGTATTAAACGTTCATTTCATTCACCCATGCTGCCGGAAAGACAGCTAGTTGTTTGGTACGAAGGCTTCTCGCAGAAGAGCCGCCGCCTTGATCGTTCTGCTGGCATAGATTAAATCTTGTGGCCAGTGCCTTTATTGTTGTTCAATCTCTAAAGTGAAGAGCAGCCGCAAGGGAAGAGACGACCAGTAATCATTTTTTTGCCTCGTCTTAGTACGCCGTACGCTGTTCAGAAAGTGTGTTTCACACAGGAGCCTTTATGCTGAAAACATGTCGTCTTGGGTTGCTGCTAGGAGACCAGATGCTTCACATGTTGTCATTTGAAATGTGGTGTACTGGCTGAGGTGGGCATGCTGTTGGGGAAGATGCACCTCCAGCGGTGCGTTTTGGAACCGAGCTACTCGGCAAATTCAGAATTGAGAACCGCCTGCTAATGGGCGATTAACAAGAGTTGACATTGTTTCGCACAGTACTTCTGACCGCACCCCCTCGGGAATCCTCACCATCGTGCGCTCCCATGACAATTCCCGCGTCATTGCCAAATGAGGCAAAACACATGTTGGAAAGAAGGCCGGATCGAAGTTGTGCGACTTCGCTGTGTCAGCAGCAAGAGGTCATCTTTTGACATGGAGGTCAAGAAACGCGCGAAAGCTTTCCGGCTTTCGGTGAATGAGGCATGGTCAGAGGTGCGGCCTGCAGTGATTGTTGAAGGCAGGAAGATGCCAGGAAGATGCCAGGAAGATGCTAGGGGAGTTATGGCCCGGCATCTGCGAGACAGCGCTTCTTCATCAGTGCTTCCATCGAATGCTCCCGCCGTCGGGGGGGTGAATGTTCAGACCTGGCTGAGGTTCAAAAGGGGGACGAGGGCACGCGAGAAACAGGGAAAGTTAGCGACGGTATTCTAGAACATAATGTGATGATGCAGACAGCAGAACAGCAGCACCTCGCAGGTTGTCGACAACATTCAGCGCCACACGTGGACTTCGGCACCAGGCATGTTTTTGTCCGTGAAGTTTTGCATGCGTGGCAAGTCTGTGTAGCCTCATAAAAATTGCGTGAGGGAGCAGCTGCTGATCCTTGATCATGGTTTATTGTTGTTCGTAATCTTGGATGGAGGTGATTGCTGGCTGTCAGACAAAATGGCGCAGGCGTACAAGGAGATTTGGAAGCACGGCCGCCTTCCGTTGCAGAACGGATGATCAGCAGTTCTTGCGAAGTACGGCCAGTTAAGAGGTGCGTGGGTCATGTTCGCTCGCAGGACGTGCAAAGCCTTGGCGTGTGGCTCAGTCTTTCAGGTCTGCTCTGTGTTCGTACCCCGCATACTTGGTCGCAATGCTGATCTGCGTCTTTAGTGCCGCAACCCCAACGTGATCCCGGCTGAGGCTCAAAGTGGCTGAGAGGTGGCATTCGGTTCCTTTCTATAGAGCCGCTTTGCTGCGCGGGGCGAGTGTTTCATTATTGTTTTAGAAGATGTTTTCGCAAAGCCTAAGAAACGGCCAACGTCGATGGAGGTTTCCGGTTTCAGCTTTGCGTTGGCGCATAGGCAGATCACAGGGTGAACTTAGCCCGTGTCGTTGTTGTGACATGTGCCAATCCGTCTCCGGACCACGCACTTATCCACCGCACGCGAGCGTCCGCTTGCAATGCTGGCGCCGAGCTTTGTTTTCAGGTTTGTTGGTGCTAGTAGTAGAGTAGTAGTAGTAGTAGTAGTATTGCATTGCAAACGTCGCACAGAATCCGAGTGCTTGACGAGGGAGGCAGAGCATTGCGTTGCAATGCCCCGGCTGTTCTGTGACAGCTGCACCGTTTTCAGTGCCCCTCTGGACGACTAGCGATCTATGCATCATAAACTAATCCATCTCGTCTAAGTCATGACATGCCGCCTTTGCTGCCATCGTACTCTCTGAAGAAAAGGCCAGCTCGCCCCTTTCAGACCCTGAGTCCGAAACCACGATCATGACAACCTCGCTCGCTCTGCCAGCACCACTATCTGTGGAAGTAGCAGGCTCTCGCATGGTCATCTCCATAGCCACCGCCGACTCATTGCCAGCAGTTACCCCGGAGGTTGTTGTCATCGCGGCGGGTGCATGCTGCATCGTCAGGAAGTTCTGACGATTGGAGCAGTGTGTTGTATGCTCCCCGCCTCCGGTGTCCACACACGGCCCGCAGCAGGTGTGATGTCCCAAGCCAGCCACTCGCATGCACGTCGGCGTACGGCAAGTAGTAAGAGCGCCCCGCTGCTCACGCCGCATAGCCCGGCTAAGCCGGCGTGAAAACTTTGCAAAGTCCGCCGTGTGAGCGCCCACTGTACACATGCTGCAGCAGTTCCGGTGCCTGGTCCTAGCATATTCCTTGCCACAACCTGGAGTCTCACAGACCCGGCCACGGCGTGCTACAACACGCGATGCTGGATCACCCGAAGAGGAAGCCGCTGCCACCGCCTCAAAAGGTCGCCGACCATGCCTGGGCATGACCTGAGCATGACACACTGAGGAAACCGAAGCTGTGGCCAAGCACGTACAAGCAGGCAGTGCTCTCTCGTCATGTTTTCGCCCCTCGGCCAAAGTTGCCCCCTCAGCAGAGAGTACTTGCTACCTCTGAAGGACTAGCCCGAGCTCCCATTCCCCGGCACCCTCGTTCACTGCTGTTGAGCGATCAAGGCAACTGGACAGGCATAACCGGCAGGGTGGGGAAGAAGACTAGTCAGAACCCAAACCAACAGAGCAACCAAACAGGGGAGGGCACTATCGAAAGAACTTATCCAGCTGGAGCTGGCCTGGGGCCGCACTGCCAAAGGCACTATTAAAGGTACGCTCAGGCAGCCTATACCCGGCATCAACCAGATGCTCAGCATGCGCACGATCAAGTGCACTATGCCCATTNTGGCCTGGGGCCGCACTGCCAAAGGCACTATTAAAGGTACGCTCAGGCAGCCTATACCCGGCATCAACCAGATGCTCAGCATGCGCACGATCAAGTGCACTATGCCCATTTACATTGACCGTAAAGGCAATCAGTACGCATCGGTGATCGGCCCACGGCATATTGCCATGCAGCCTTGTTCGACCATCGAATTGCACCGCACGGGCTGCAGTGGGATATACCACCCCGCGATAGCATACTCCGCCAGCTTCTTTGGGTTCCATGCCCGCATTGTCTTGGATCCAAAGGCCGCCGCCACGATGATGACTGAGCCCAATAAGCAGGCTCTTTTCGGCCGCATTGCGACCGTCGACATGTACGGCGGTGGCATTGTCCATGTTGACACTGATGGCATTCCAGCGATGTGTGTCCAGGGTNCCAATAAGCAGGCTCTTTTCGGCCGCATTGCGACCGTCGACATGTACGGCGGTGGCATTGTCCATGTTGACACTGATGGCATTCCAGCGATGTGTGTCCAGGGTGAGGGCAACAAGCGCGTTGAGCAGCCGGCTCGCGGCTACATGCCTCCAGGATTGCCTGGTGATGCCCGTGATACCACCCTTGGAGTAGAGTCCCAGTCTGAACACCAGGCCCGTGGCAATGTCCCTTGGGTCCGCTTCATATTCCAGGGCTCGCACAACTTCCCGAACAGCTGACCACAGACATCCAGCACCCTCACGCAGAAATGATTCAGCTAGAGCCTCCGCTTTGGTGGTAGCAGCCAGGTACAAGGGGCTGGGAAAGCTCGTGATGCATTCATCCTGGAGCTGCTGCATAAGCCAATCGGCAAAGCAGACAAAGTCTGCCCATGCATCTGATGGCAGCAGGCGTTGGGCTTCCTGAAGAAGCTCATTCCTGGTGAGCATGGTGATGTCAGGCGTGATTGCCACCTCCTGTGGAAGAAGGCTTCTGAGCTGCAGTATCAGTTGCGCCTCCTCATAGGCAATAACTTGCACACATCGTGGTAGCTCAAGAGCAGTGGACATACGGTACGGCGCCGCCCTAGGCACCGATAGCACCTACCCGCAGTGCAATGAAGCAAAACTTGCTGACACAGAAAGCAGACATGCAGCTTCCAGCATGATGACTTGATGCACAGTCGATGTGGCAATTGGTGATTGAGCGCCGGGCAATCTTGCGCTCCCTACACGCAAGGCGGGCCTACCTACGGCCCCGCAGACGTCGGCGCTTAGCCCAAAACTGCCAAATCAAGCTGTGCAGGCGTAACGGATCGGTTAGATGCAATCTTGCACACAGTTGTACATTTAGGAGTGATACGCAAACGGATGAGGAGGAGATCTATGCAAACGAATTTGTTGACCAGCTCGGCTCTGTGCGCTCTTCAGCTTCGCCAAGCAGACACTATCACTAACATGGCACGGGGCGTTGTCATTGTGGGCCCCCCGGCTGGCCCGAGTCTATGCTACTGCTCACGCATGACTCCCAGCAGATATGCATTATGGTCCACATCATTCAGATCCCTAGGGCGTGCTTTGCGGGGTGACTTATTATCATCACACACAAAGTAATCCCACCTACCGTCATTGGGACAGCCAACAAGCGTGAGATAGTGGCCACTAGTAGGGGAGTCGCCCAAGTGATAGACTATGGCAGCAATCTGGAAGGACTCATGCCTGGTTTCCAAACCCCCGTCAGCTGCAAACATCGGCACTGCCACGGAGTCGCCTGGCCGGACACGCAGCATTTGGCGATTTTTGCACAAACCGTCAGGATACCGCCCGATCTGCAAGAAGAGCAGCCTACTGTGTGCCGTGAGGGCATACCAAGCATACTGCCTATGCCATGAGTCCACCAGCGCTTGCAGCGTGGAGCCTGTGATGGCCAGNCTACTGTGTGCCGTGAGGGCATACCAAGCATACTGCCTATGCCATGAGTCCACCAGCGCTTGCAGCGTGGAGCCTGTGATGGCCAGCTGGATGGCCTGCTGCAGCGTGCCTGAGTCTACAACCCGATGTGGTTCCTCCAACCGCACTTGCCAAGCCGTTGCATTGGCAAACTGCAAGCAGTGGGCCAAAAACTCACCTGCATCATGCTGTTGATGCAAGTGGCTCCATGACACAAACAGCGAGCGAAGTGTCAGACAGTCAGGCAAGGAAATAGCATGTGCTGTTCGCATGATGCCGCGGCCTGACTGCAGCCTGCCACAGTCAGCCCCCGCAACTTCAGATAGCCATTGAAGGGCCTGCATGGTTGCGTTCGCGTAACAGAGATTGCTACGATTCTGCAGCTTGGCAGGAAAAGGGGTGTGCCGACGTCGCGCCTCTAGGTGGCACGATTCGCTCCGCTGGGTTTCGTCCATTGGTCTCCCGGGTTGCGTCGCCCCCAGTCGGTGTACGGCATCGCGAGGTAGGCCTCCTCCAGTGCTTTGGCAAGCGGAGGTTTGGTGGCTCTCTCCGGGCGCCGCCGAACTCCCTGCAGCTTCACGATCGCACAGCCCGATAGGGCTTGCGTGGCCTCGTAGCACTGGTCGCTCGCCGCTCCTCGAAGGCCCAGCTGCAGCATCATCGGGATCACCTCCACGTCGTACTCGGCCTGCATGTGCTGGCCCTTCGCTGAGGCNTAGCACTGGTCGCTCGCCGCTCCTCGAAGGCCCAGCTGCAGCATCATCGGGATCACCTCCACGTCGTACTCGGCCTGCATGTGCTGGCCCTTCGCTGAGGCAAACCTCGTCAGGACCCCGGCCTTCGGGAGGTGCTGGATCAGGTTGTCGATATGGCGAACCGCCTCGCTGTGCTTCAGTGGCGCTGTCTCCGCCAAGATCTGCTTCTTGGCTTGCGAGTCCCAGCTGTGGTACACCCATGCCGGATTCAAAGCATTCTCGCTTGCAATGATCCACCCCACATTGAGGCACCGCTGTAGCCGGTCCTCCTCCCGGATCGTCAGATCCGCGCGTTCCTTGAGGTCCTTCATCATGGAGAGCGCCATGATGACCTTGAGTGAGGTCTTGACCTGGCCCTGAGCATACTTCTCCGACCATTCGTTTCGTTCTTTGAATACCTGGAAAAGATAGAACTTTATTATTCGAAGAAAAACAACAGCGAGAAAGGCTTGTCGGCTCAAATTGTTTTGTGTTTTGCGGCGGTGTGTTTCAACTGCCTCGGGGCCCTAACAGGTTCAACATTCAACGGCCCCAGGGTTCGACGTGCCGTAGCTGACTTCATGGACAAGCGTGCTCCTGGCACGCCTGTGGCGGCGCTACTGGCGCGTCCCACAGGACAGGGACAGGCACAGCTCTCCTCGGAGGCTGCTGAGGAAGGCATGATGCAGAATACTCCCGACTCGATGGAGCTTGTTCTCGAGCACAGCCCGATGCAGACGCCTCAACCCCCCTCAGAGGGCTCCTGCATGTCGGAACTGTGGTCCACACCGGACAGTAACATTCTGGCAAGCAGCAGTAGCGGCAGAGATCCAAGGACGGCCACTGCCGATGCATCTGCCTCGCAGCACAGCCAGGCACGGCTAGGAGAGCCGTCGCCCCAAGCACAGGCACCTACACGAAGGCACAGCACAGCAGCCTGCAAATTGCTCTGTCGGGCACATTGGCGCTGCGTTGGCTGCTTCCAGACCAGAGCTTTCTGTCGGGGTCTCACTTTCCTTCTTCTTGGCGCTTTGGTTCTTCATTCTGCAACGCAGGCACCTGTCCGGCCTTTCAAAAGCAAGGCTTACAAGGCCAATGCAAGTCTGCATGCCACAGCCACCCACTTGCGTAGCAGAAAGAGTCATCGCCTGATAGGCACGGACCAGCAAAGGCATGCCCTTCCAGCTTCTCTGCGGCACAACAAACTGCAGATGGTGACTTACCCCGCCTCTGACTGTTATCAGNTGCGTAGCAGAAAGAGTCATCGCCTGATAGGCACGGACCAGCAAAGGCATGCCCTTCCAGCTTCTCTGCGGCACAACAAACTGCAGATGGTGACTTACCCCGCCTCTGACTGTTATCAGGTCGCCTCTGTGCAGACCCTGATCACGGAGGCTGCCTCCTATGGGCCCGCAGGGCACTCATACTCTCCGGTAACTCAGTTACGGGAAGCAAGGCACGCCGACTTGTCCTCAGGCGCTATACTGATGAAGATTGCCTCTGTGCGCGCTGTGCATTGCAGCCAGAAGCGGCCACGGACTGAGGATTCCTCCTCAATAGTGGGAGGAACCGAAGTGCATCTTAATCTCAACAATCACAGCCCTCAACCCTCGCAGGCGGGATCAGCGCATACTTCTGCCACATGGAGTGGGCTGTCTGAGCCTGGGATTGAGGGACACTCCTCGCCTGGTGCCGGCCTCAGTCCCCGCTTCAGTCAAGGTTACAGGCTTAAGTTACCGTCGTGGATGTACATCACGCANACATGGAGTGGGCTGTCTGAGCCTGGGATTGAGGGACACTCCTCGCCTGGTGCCGGCCTCAGTCCCCGCTTCAGTCAAGGTTACAGGCTTAAGTTACCGTCGTGGATGTACATCACGCACTGCTGCCAGATTCACTGCAAACCTAGGCTTGAGGGTTCCTCCTCGCCTACAGGTCGTTTTGAGGAGCCTTTTGAGGAGCCAACCTCAGCACGGACATGGCCCCCAACATATTGCACGGTTTATCTGCAGCATCTCCACCTCAGGTCCAGTGATGTCTGGCATGCAGCTCGGACCCGGGCCTGTGATCTGCGTGCAGAGGTCGCAACAGTGGACCAAAAACGCTGCACGTGTAATAGCCGCCCTTGCTTCTGCCTCCGTGATGTGAATGGACAGTCATGCTGTGCAAAGCAACCAGTTCTTGCTATCCGTGCAGCCTTTGATACCGAATCATATGTGCCTGTTGTCTGCATCCCCACAGCTCCTAGCAGGCGGGACCGGAGTACATGCTGCCGCACGCATGCTATGATCTGCTGTCTCGGCCTGGTTTTCGCACATAGCGAGTGCACCTGTAGGAGCCGGATGGTACATGTACTTTACATTCCAGTCGCTGGAGCCCTGGCAGACAGTCCCCCATGGTCCCTAGTTTGCATGCCACTGCCCAGCTTAAGGTGTCAGCAAGCATTCTGCGACAAGCGGGCCTGCTTCCCAAAGGTTCCACTGNACAGTCCCCCATGGTCCCTAGTTTGCATGCCACTGCCCAGCTTAAGGTGTCAGCAAGCATTCTGCGACAAGCGGGCCTGCTTCCCAAAGGTTCCACTGACCCCACCATGGCATGTAGTCGTTACCGCACACAACAGGTCTGCTCGATGGCTTGAGGGCTCTACCTCGCCGGATCAGCGTGCCGCTCTCATCACCAGCATAGCTACACGTTCGGTATCTCGCCCATATCAGGACCATGCCGAAGGAGACCCCACACACCGGCTCCGGGAAGTGGAGGCCTC
>BGNK01007704.1:0-15904 GCA_003297005.1 Symbiodinium sp. clade A Y106
AAGCCTGTCCATCGATCAGTGGCATGGAAAAGCTTTGGATAGAACTGAACAAAACGGTGGTAGGTGTTGTGGAACTGGCCTGCGACCCGTTGCCCGTTGGGCTTGCTTCGCCACCGAATTGGCTGATTAGCTTCCTCGTCCAACTCAACCCAAAGATGTCCACCCTCATATTGTCCAAAGCCACAGGTAAAGTTGGAGCTAGAGGGACAATTATGGGCATCAAGATGAACTCGGACTGNGAGCTGAAATTTTCCAAAGCCGTTCAGGTAGGCACATGTGCGGGGCAGCTGGAGAGTTTTGCTGGTGATGCCCGAGAGATTGCCACGCGAAAACAAACCGTGTGCGCTGTAACCTTGACCTTTTGATGAATCCAGCGCTTGTCTCTGGCTTGTGTTCACAGCCCCTGGAGTGGCCGCTAGCCGCATCAGGAACTTCTCACATTGTTGATACGAAAAGGCTTGCAGCTTGAGGAGGTATGTGGCATACTCCTCAAGAGAACGTAGCTCCTCAGTCAGAGAGCCCTTCACAACGAGCCCTGGTACTCCTGCTCCTCCGCCGTCATCCCTTGGTGACGTTTGTTGCCCGGCACCGTACTCATCTCGTCGGGGATCGTCACCTTGATCGGAGTGTCCTCGCCCTCGATCAGAATCGCTGATTCGCCGGTCGAGCTCTGACCCGGGCTGCTGGTAAGGGTCGCTGGCGATGCCTTGGGCGGCGTGGCTCCACTTCCGCTGGCTCGGTCTTCTTGAGTCCGGGAAGGATCTTCTCTCTCTGACTGCGGATCTTTTCGAGCTGCTTCAGTGCGCTCGCTTCTGCCGCCTGAAGGCCGATAGCCGTGTCCTTGAGCCGGGGATTGTAGCCCAACTCTTCGGTCTTTGAAGTCTCCGACACCACCTGCTTGATGTCCTCCATCAGCGGGCCGGCGCTGCGGTGAAGAGCTGACTTGCCCATCCTCGGGGTGTAGCTCATGCGAATCCCGCACTTCAGGCAGAAGGTCCAGATCGCATGCTGATTGGATCGGCATGTCACTTCGTGATCCTGAAAGCAGAGCGCTCCCTGGAGTCGCACATCTCGCTCGTCGGCCGGCTGAGTGCGATCCCAGTCTGGATCTGGCGTGGGCTCCCCTCGAGGTTTCGCAGCTTTCTTCTCCTTCCCCTTTCCCTTCGAAGAGGTCTTCGGGCTCACCATTGCCGCCTTGGCGTGCTGGACGGCATTCTCCACAGTCTTGTCCAGGTTGGACATGGCGGCTCACCAGGGTACGAAGAACCCAAAGAGGATCTGAAGAAGTCAGAGGCCCGCAGCTATGCCCTAGCGAACCCCCTGAAGAAAACTCTCCTCGAGAGCTAAAAAGGACTGCCGGTTGATCACAGGGTCCTGAAGGAGAAGATAGATCTTTGTCGGCACTCCCTCGGCTCTCCGTAAAGCAAGGATCTCCCCTCTCAAGCATGAAAATCGCGCCAACAGCGTCTTCTTTCTCGTCCGTTCCAGTCTGCGCCGGAGGACCGAGAGCTGAAGCCGGATCAGTGAGGGAGAAGCTGTCCTGCATACAATTCTGACTCAGATTGATCAACACGTGACCTGAGGAGCTTCTACGCAGAGGGATACCGACATAGGGGTTGAGCGCAGCAAAAACCGCAATGCTTTTCGAAGTCAAGGACTGTCTTTATCGACCGAAGAGTCCTGATGCCCAGCAGGATCGGAACGTTTTCCACATCTAATGAGAAGATTCCCAGATCAACATGCACATCTCCGAGTTCCTGAGGAATCAACATGTGTGACATGGAGAAACCAAGAGAGCCGTTGCCGAATCGAAATCTCCTGGTAAGAACATCCGATATCAGGACGGCCACGCAACTCGAACCTATACTGCATCAAGTCCTCTATCGCCGGAAGAGACCCGACCGTCTCTGTAGCGCCTGAGTCTACTACCGCGTGACCGCGGGGATGAGAATCAGGAGTATTTGAGGCAAAGGCATCGGCTTGGGAAGTCACCACGAAAGAAGAAATCACCCCTGTGGCAGAGTCCTGACAATCCCAATGGAAAGAAAGTTCATCCCTGAGATCCAGGATAGGACTCCTCTGCATCTCGATTCGCGCAGACTTGCTGTCGTCCTCGGCATCGCACGGGTAACCGAGCTCCTCAGAGGGGTCAATCTCGAAGTCCTGGATCACGAAGATGTTCTCTGCAATGAAGGATCTGCCGGGCTTGCCCTTGCCAGCGCCTTTTTCACCTGGGGATCGTTTCGGACATGCTCGCCAGCTGTGGTCCTTGGCGCCGCAAACAAAGCATTCTGTGAAGGCAGGGTCACCGGGTTGAGCGAACACGTCGCCCGTTGCCGACAGCACCGGCGAGGTGGCCGGACGAAAACCTGACGACTTGCCACGTCCCCTGCCTTTTCCTTTGCCCTTGAAGCGAGGCCTCCCTTTGATGGAAGGGTTAAAGGGATAAAACCCCCGAGACAAGTTCTTCGCCTTGACCGCCTGACGAGCCTGAGTGAAAGATCTGGACTTCGCATCCGACGATGCTGAGTAATTTTCCTCGTTGGGCTTAGAAGGCTCAGGGGAGGTCGTAGCGGCGAGGATCCCATCTTCCCAATCACTCCAAGCCCAGAACAGCCCATTCATGTCCTGGGAATAGTACTCACCATCCTCGCCGAGCTCCCAGAAGCTGAAGGCACCATCTTCGTCCTGATGCCAGAACTCTTCCGGACACCCCGCAGACTCCTGTTCCTGATGAAGGTATACCTCCGAGCGGAGGCGAGTGCCGACGTAGTGGACCTCACTGGAGGCAATGAGCTCTTGCACATCATCATCTGGAGCCATAATCAAGCTCCACTCACCTTCATCTTCAATCCAGAACGATCGGCGTCGAGGAGGAGCTGCACGCCGGGAATCGTCATGGACCATAAGCTCATCCTCCATCGACCTCATGGATGTCAGTAAACAGCAAGCTATTCCCAGCAGCGGCCTGAATACTCAGCCTGCCAGAGGTTGGCAAGTTGGGCAAAACTTCTTCCAAGCCCTCCTCGTAACGATCCCAGATCTCTAGGTCGGCCAAAGCCGCTGCACTGTCATCTGAATCATCGTCGTCATCGCCTCGTCCTTTCTTGCGTCGAGTCCTCCAGCTGGCACGTGGCTCCATACCAGGGTCCAGCTCGGCCTCGTCCTCAGCATCTGGAAAGCCATCTTCCTCCTGAGTCTCCTCTTGAGTCCCCTGGGTAGCCTGAGTGGCCTCGCTGCCCCTTCTCATCGGACTGCCTTGACCACGTCGAGAAGCACTACTCGGAGAGGAGGGTGAGGAAGGATTCTTCGGGGCCGCCGGAGGAGTCTTCGGGAGCTCAGAAGCCGCTCCTTGTTTCTCCTTGCGTGCTCGGTGAATCGCAACTTGAACCCTCTTATAGGTCTGGCGAACTTGAGACGCCCACGAACTCATCGGGGTCCCAGGAGACCGGCGCAGCTTGATCATGAGCTCCTCGAGGCGAATGCCTATATCAGGAACTGGGGACCTTCCCCGCCGGTCGCGGAGGAACTCCAGAAGATAAACGGCACCGTCGCGCCTGGTCAGCTTATGGTGATCGATCTCCTGAGTGATCGTCCAGGCCTTGTCCTTAAGCTGCGCAACAACCGAGGGACCAAGCTGACGACGCTTCCTCCGGGCGGCGCGCTCGTACAACAGCCGGACTCTCCTGACGAAGTCCGACCATCCCGCCGGATCTCCATCCCACGAGCACTGAACCAATGTCGAAGCAAACTCCTTATCCATCATACACTGTAGCAAAGAGAAGCTGGCCTGGAGAGGCTCCTGACCAGAACACCGATCCGCATCCGCAGATCCGAGGGGCCCTCGGAATCTTCAGAACCACTCAGCCACTGTAGCCGAGGCAGGAAGCGCTGGATCGCGCTCCGCTACCAGTATTGGCAGCAGACTGGGCTCTCCTTCCACTCTCGTCCGTAAAGCAGCAGTGGCAGTGGACTCCGAAAGACAAAATCTAAGAGCGCGAAGTGTTTTCCGCGGATGCTCCAGAGTGTCTAAGACAAGTCAAAAGCGGCGTCGGAAGGGGCCGCCTGCAGAAGCCTATGGCTCAAAAGGAAAGTACCACTTAAGGTGGTGTATCAGGACTCCGTAGCAGCTGAAGTCTTTCAAAGACTGGGCCAAAGAAGCTTCTGATCAGGCAGGCACGGTTGACATGCAAGCACTAGAGGTATAGGCACATCAGCAGAGCTATTCTCCTCTGACAACCGAAGACCCGTAACACGGAACCCCACAACTCTAACACCCTAAACCCTGAATCCCTAAGCTTAAACTTTGCAACCTTCAAACTCCAAGGCCCCAACTCCAAAACAAACCCTAACCCTACAAACCATGAGGCCTCCGAAGCCTACAACTCTAAACCCCTAAACTCCTAAACCCTAAAACTCTGAAGCCCTAAACCCTGAACACCCCAACCCTAAGCCCTCAAGCCCTGAAGCCCTGAAGCCCTGAAGCCCCTGAGGCCCCTGAGGCTGGTGCCCTGTCCAGGATGGACAAGGTGGACCCGAAGATGGCATGTCCTCCCACCCGGAGCGTGCGACCTCACTGCTGCTCGGGCGAATTGAGGGCTCTGACAAGGGATTCAAGACTTGACTTGTGTTTTTTTTGTGGNCGGGGGGGGCGACTGAGAGGCTGACATGCTGAAGGCAAGAGCTGCCCTGAGCCCTCAAAGCATGACTTTAAAAGGCTTTAGGGTTTCAGCGTTTCAGGGTTTGGGGCTGAGTGCTCGGGATTTTGCAAGAAGCTTCTTCTCTCCGCAGGACCCTGATGCCCTCGTCTTAAACCGGCCACCTCTCGTTCGTTGGAGCGGCCTCAAGGGTTTTGGGCTTAAGTGTCGAGGTTTACGGTTTCTGTTCGTCAGTGCAGGCTACAAAGCATTCCGGTCTGCTTGCAGGCCTGGATAGGACACGACACCGCTGCACCTAGATGGAGAGCCAACTCTGTTGCGCGTGTTGCCCTGCGTACGGAACTATACCCCAGCAGTGCACGCTGGGAACGCGACCTAATTGTGCATCACTGTACCTTGGCAAGACAAAGACACATTGCGCTTTGTGCATAATAGGTACTGAACCTTGCGGCGTTCTGGCTTCAAGTTCTCCACATTGAATAAGGCACGTGCGACGATGTCAGATGTACGGACAACCCAACATGCTTCATACGCTGAGCTCGCCACACCGACAATGTGCCGCCGAGGTGGGCGGCATCGAATGCCGAGACCGTGCTATTCATTACCACCTCAGTGCTGGTGCCAGTTTCAGGTTCCTGCTGCATCGACCCACCCTTTGGTCCTCTGTGCATTCTGAGTTTACCTGCTGGCTTCAACTCCAGTGCAAAGCCCGTATGATGTTGCACGCGACCCCAGGACATGCTTCTACCCCGTGTGTGAAGGCCCACGAGCTTGGGAATCCAATACCGTGAAGCTCACGCCATAGCTGCTTCCTCGCAATCTTGATCCTACACTGGGCGGGGGAAAGATCACACTGGCGAAGACGATCCATATCAAGGCATCGCATGTCTCATTCGTTCCAAGCAGGTTCTCTCTTCCTTATTGCAAGACAGGGGTTAGTGGGCAGGGGAGTCATTTCCATCATGTAAGCCTGCACCTTCCTCTTTCCATCCGCCATGGACGAACCCCTCTCTTGAACTGACCCTTGGCTCTGCCTCAAAAGCTGAGAGGAAGCATAACGACACACCAACCATTTGGGCGTGCAGACACGGCAAATCTCTGTTGAGGAAGCGTGGCAGCATGTAGTCACGGAGTTTGCAGCCATAGCAGCCGTAGCATCTGCAAAAAAGACTCGACAACGAGACTGGACGGACTGATGTAAATCTAGAACGAAACCAGAGGCATAAGAAAGTAAGTCTCAGTCCCTCAAGCACATGGTCACAAGGCCATGATTCATGACCTTCCATGACGTTGATCGCTCTTAGCTCCTTGCCGAGTCGAACACAGACAGGGAGCCACCCAGGTTTACCTTCCCGCACAAAGCATTGCCGAGAGGGCCACAGGCACAGGGGTGCAGAACTTGCCTGCAACATGACGGAGAGAGTCGTGTTGAGGTAGGCCTGGTCGTCTTGCGAGAGCCTGAGCGAAGGCACGAAGCGCGGGGACCTTCAGGATGCCTTCGAATTTGCAAGGCTAGGGATCGTGCGCGAAGGCTCCGCCGAATGGCGACTGCAAGACGAGGTCATCACGTGCATAATTATCCTCGCACGAGGGCGGCGCTTCGGTGGAATAAACCCGAACCGAAAATGAGCTTCGTGACACTTCGAAGCCCATGGCCTTCACCACGAAGTCCCACAGACTTGAGCCTGACCTGGAAAAAGGGAAAGGGCCCTTGGCCCTTTTTTGGAAACCCTGTGCAAAAAACGCTTCTCTGGTAAGCCTCCGACTGCTTCAGCGAGAGTCGCGAATTAACTGTATAAGAAGGATCGATGTCTAAAGCACCCAGCAGCTGGATGTCTCCTGCGGGCGACAGGACTTTGAGCAGGTGGACTACCAGGGCTGCTCAGTACGTTCAAACCAGGGACGACATCACTCTGAAACAGAAGAGAAACCGGAGTCCTGTGGCATTCACCTTGGCTTAAGACAAGAAAAAGCCGCTCAAGGCTTCCGCGAGAACCGTGCAATCACACCGGCAGACAGCAAGACCCCATATCCCAAAACGGCACCGGCGAAGGCCAAGTCACCAAAAGCCACGATGCAGCTCTGGGTAACAGAGCATACAAGCAGGCCTCGGAAGGCAGACATGTCATCCCAGACGCATCTCAGGGTCCTAGTGTCCTAGAGCTCCAGTTCACCAAGCGCCCGCACCAGGAGAAGCATCCAGGGGTAGCGCATTTTAATGCCTGGCGAAGGCGACGTCAAGTCTATGACCAGATATTTTTCAAGTTGTTGTGGAAGGAAGTGACAAGCGCGGCAGCGGCGCCGCCGCACAGGGCACTGCCCTACCTCCTCCTGCTGAGTCTCACCATGCTCCCTGCTGGTGTCTCGAGCCCAAAGGAATCAGGAAATATATATGATTATATATGTATACAGGCTGACTTCAACTACCAGCTTCCCGAGGTTCTGGGTCCCTCCCTCCCAGTCCGTGGCTTTTTGGCTCCGAATTCTGTTCACCGGCGGCCGACTGCCAAGAAGGCAACCCGGGGAGGCGCCAGGTGAGACGGGAGCCAAGCGAGAGAGGCCCAGAAGAGCAGACCAGTCACGGATTAAGGGGTTGCTTATATTAGGTTAACTACGGATTAAGGGCCTTAAGTTAGGTGTCGGAAACTAAGACTCTGGTCGCTACAGCTCCCGTGGCTATCACAGCCGCTCCTCTACGCATGAGTCTCTGAAGTCCACGCCAAGACCAGGCGTAGTGCATTTGCATTCGCTGGAGGAGGAGCAGCTGTGACTGACTTGTTCTCCTTCATCCGGACTCCCTTTCGGGAAGGTATGATCGCCACCGATTGAACTCCTTGCTCATATCATATAACTCATAAGTGTCAGCAAGAGAACGGATTTAGACTTAGGCTGCTTACAGCATGAGTGGGCCAGGTTCAATCCGTGGTGCTGGAGAACAACAAAACTTCTGCCCGCGGCGGGCGCATCGAATCAACCTCAGCCAGACGACAGGAAGATACCTTTTGCAAAGACATGTTCGGAAAGGGTCACAAGCATTTCATGAAGCTGAAGGCAACCGGGATCGCGGCAATGCAAAGCCGCAATCGGGCACGTCCTCTCTGCAGTGGCAGTGATGGCAGTGCAGATAGCACGATAGCCAAGTACGAAGTGACCCAGACGCCAGAATCCAACAGCTCCGAGTGCGAAGCTGAAAGGCCTCTCCTGGCGGATGAGCAGCTCGAAATGCTCTCAAGCAAAAGGCACCACTCCTGAGTAGGTCCATAACTCCACAGGATCGAATGGTTTAAGGCTTCAGTTCCAAGAAGATCCGGCTTTCGAGTGTTTTACTCAAAGCGACAGGAGCGAGAAGATCTTGGAGTTTCCTAGCTTCTCCTTGGCTCTTCGTCTCGGGAGCTGACGAAGCCGAGGTCGCGAAAGATCTCGCGGGCTTTGCACAAGAGTGCCTAGGCAGCGAATTCGGGAGGACTCCTTCCTCTTTCCTCGTGCTTGCGCAGCGTTTTATCCAAGTCCAGGGCCTGGGTGCCCACATCGCTTTGAAACCACCTGCTTGATGGAAAAGTGGCCGGAACTGGGCTTCTGCAAGGAAGCCGACTGTCAGTCGGGCTTCGACATCGTGGGGCAGCCCACCGTCTTACAGTTGCTAGTGGTTCAGGCTCTGTGCCTTCTCTTGCAGTCCAGCTATATGACAAGACGGTCGCGGACACCACGGCAGCTGGGCCCCCCCACGCCAGGGCAACGCAGCACTGCATAGGGAACTACAGTAGGTCGGCACTCCAGGGCGCGCCATACCTTGGCTTTGAGCAGCCACCGCCGGAAGAAGCCCCAAAAACGAGCCTCAGCCTTGGACCACCAAAGCTCAAAGCTCAAGACCGGAGTCCTGGCAGAATGGCGGATTTTAGGCCGTAGGGGTCGGGGTTTGGAATACGAGGGTCTTGGGGTGTGCCGGTGTGCCCTCGCCTCGGGTGGCGGCTGCAATCTCCCAAGCGACAGTCGACAAACGCTGAGCCCCCAAATAGCAGCGCTATGGAGGTTCAAACCTGATCAGCTCAGCTTTCGCAGACGAAAAACCCACAGAAATGGTGAAAATCCTCGGGCTCGGCTGGGCTGCCGGGCGTTTAGATCGAAATGTCGGTCAAAGATTTCGCCGGCTCCGAAGGCCTCTCAGGGAAAAAACGATGCCTTTGGATTCAAAGAATTGGGCTACTTGAACTTGAGGGTGGAGGTTTAAGGTAATCCTATCTGGCCTCGACCAGGCAGTGGCATTGGTCGCGTTGGAGGCATTCGTGCCGTTTGTAGCGTTCGCAATGTCTGTCTCAGTGGCCCTTACTTTCGGCTGGCCCTTTCCGCCTTTCCTCGGCCATGCCAGAAGCGGCGCGGTTTGAGCTGACTTTGGAGGTTCTTGGGGCGGGCTCCTCATGATTACGATCTGTCGTCACTGGTCCTACCATGCATGCAGGCTTCCATGTTAGGGCCTGGAATTCGCACTTTGCTATCCAAGACTCTTCTTTCTGCCGCGAAGGTCGACCTTCGGCACGTCCAGATCCTCCTGAGGCATGAGTCAAGACGCCAGGAATGACGGAAGATCTAAACAGATGGAGGGATTTGCCCCCCCCCCCTCCCCGCATGTTTCGTGCAGGACTTCCAGCATGACTCTTCAAGACCTTTCCCAGATAACATTGCTTTTTGGGCACCTTGCTGGATTGCTGGTAACTTTCTGATGCAGACGCTTACGCTTCAAGTGCCGCTCCTGCTTCAAGGTGTGCAGCTCGTTCTTCAGCGTTGCGAAATCCGCAAGCAGCTTGTCCTTAGAGCGAATGAAAACAAGAGATCCTTTAACCCTGTAATCTGGATACTCGGTGCGGGGCCATGCGGTCTTGCTGCTGCTCAACAATCTGCTGTTGACCTTCATTTGGAACCGGATAACACCCGCAAATCCTGCAGCTGAAGCAAAGGGCAGCAAGCCTTGTGCTGCTGAGGTCAGCAGGGCAATGAGATCCTGCAAAGCAAGGCAGCTGGACGCATATTCTGCAAGCTTCCAGAGAGTTCACTCAAGAGCGACAGAACTGCAGTGACAACGAAAACGGGCTGTGGGTCCGTGTACATGACACCCTTCTGGTCGTCGAACTCCTTGCCACCTGAGCTCACAAAGGTGCTGACTGCTGACAAGGCGTTCAATCCGAGACAATGAGCAAACACTGAGCTTTCAGAGCCGGGCGAGTTGTTCGCACAACTTGCGGCAGGACAGACTCGAGGTCGTCGGCTGAGCAGGTGGGCACGCTGACAGCCCAGACTTCGGCTCTGCTCTCTGCTCGTCGCTGCTGGCGCTGCTGGCGCTGGCCTATGAAGCCGAACCGCATGTACTTGGACTCGCTGCCCTTCTTGAAGTAGTAGGACACGGGGCGCAGTTGCCTTTCTTCGTCTCTGTCACACACGAAGTCTTCAAGCGGAAAGCTCGGGACAAGACCGAAGCGTCCACAGAGGCCCGCCTTCCGCACTCTCCTGTCAAAGAATGGCTGCAGTCCGGTCGAATCCTTGAATTGATGCCGAAAGCCGGGCCCGCCGGGCCCGCACCTTGGAGCTTGGCAGGAAGGTGCCCGGGCCCCCTTCTGGGGGGACTCCGTGAGCTCCGCTCAAATCGCTCACCTCGGAAAGCTCTGACGCTCGGGGCGGCGCGGCGGCGCGTTTAAAGTCTCCTTGGGTCTCCTTCGCCTGGCCTCCGACGCGGAGGTCTCGTAGACCTCTCGGAGTGTGCGCTTCAGAGGCTTCACGTCCCGCTTCAGGCGGCGGTCGGACCTGAGCGAAGGGGGTCTCTCATGGCGGCTTCTTAAGGCATCCCTCCTTCTGAAGTCGCTGAGCTACCGCTGGGCTGCAGACGTGACGGCTCCTCCTGCGCCGATATCCCAGGTTCCGTGCAGCGTTCCTCCGCTGCCGTCGAGGACCAAGGTCTGAGCCAGGGCACAGGATCGCCTCTTTTGCCTGCTGGCCTAGAACCATCCCTTCTTGAGTGTCTGACCTGAGCCCCGCCGACGTACCACTCGAGCTGGGTGCTGGCGGAGTTGTAGTACATGTACCTCAAGGACTCAAGGACCAGGAAAGCTGCCTCAGCCTGCCTCTTCTGCCTGAGATGCGCTTGGATGCTGAGGTCTCTGCGTGTTGCTTGAGAACTCAACTCTGTTGGGCACCGCAATTGCGGAAGCTGCAGAAAAGCCTCAGAAGGACGGAGACCCCGGAGAACAGCGGCAAACATCTGCCCTGTGATGAGGGTGCTGCTGCTTCCAAGCCATACAAATGATCTCGCCAACAAAGATGATCCCATAGACATGCAATCTGAGACCTGGACAGCGCTTCAAGCTATGAATGTTGCCGAACGTTGCTAGGCTGTGCTGAACGTTGGCACTATGGCATCAAGGCGGCAAGGCTGAGTTGTCGACAGGCATTCGTGATTCCGGTTTGCTCCTTGGCACTGTATTCACATCGGAGTGATGTTCGGCTGTTCTGAAATGGCCAGATGTTCAATCTCAGGCGATCGTGCTCAGCTTCAGGCACGCCGGAGGAAGAAGCAGCGGGATCAGGTCAAGCAACTCGGTCAGAGAAAGACTGCTGGCACTGTAGGGTGCTCTCTCCTCGTGGCATTGGCCAAGCCCACATCACTTAGCTGCCAGCGACTGCGCGAAGACAGCGGCAAACCCAGTTTCGCGAGTCCCAGAACAAGCAATGCAGAGTCCACACGGGACAGGCTCCTCGGTTCGAAGACAAAAAGATCCAGAATTGCTCATCCATTCTACAGCACTTCTACTACATTTGCCACCCATGCACCGCAGAAATGGAGGGGAACCAAGCTGGCAGTTGTAGAGAACCTCGGCGGCGCAGCACATGGTCTGCTACATCACCCCAACTCCGATTCTAAGCAGCTGGCTGGCAGCATAACCGCTTCTGCAGGACCGAGCCTATCCAAGCGAGCGCAGCACGACGAAATCGATGGAAACGGAAACCCGCTGCAACAACAATCCCACGATTTTCGTTCGCTGCCTGGCCGTTCCAGATGCCGGCGCTGAGGGGCCGATTCGAGAAGGGCCTCCAATTCAGCAAGCGAATTGGCTCTCCTAGCCAGCACAGCGTACTCTCACCTTGAAGCAACA
This sequence comes from Symbiodinium sp. clade A Y106, assembly GCA_003297005.1. NCBI lineage: Eukaryota > Dinophyceae > Suessiales > Symbiodiniaceae > Symbiodinium > Symbiodinium sp. clade A. The sequence goes on from BGNK01007704.1 coordinate 11,798, forward strand.
GCAACGGATCTGTGTGCGCCATCCTCAAAACCTGGAGAGATGAAAGCCGGAAGCTCTTGCACTTCCCAGGAAAGACAAGAACAGGCCCTGCGCACCAGCGCTGCCGAGCCGACTCAGGAAGGGCTCCTGGCAGAGGTACTTCTGTCAGGATTTCGTCGATAACCTTATATCTATATCTGTATCTGACTCTATATCTATATCTATATCTATATCTATATGTGTGTGCGTGATCCGAGAGATATGATGTATTTATGAACGAAAACATATATATGTATGTAGATATATATATATACATATGTGTGCAAATGTGTATAATATGTATATATATATATACAAACATATATAGACGTGGACAGGTCTCTTTACTTTGCTATGTCAGTCTTTACATGTTTGGGCTAATGTATGCCTACATAACGATAGATATGTATCGCTAAATGGATGCTGATATTGATGCTGATAGTGAGACTGATGTTGATCTCATATTATGCTCTGTTATATATTGCTTCTTAAATGCATTACATTAAACTGCGGGACAGTTCACCACATTATACTATGCTGTGCCAGATTCTAGTACGCTATGTTGCTTTGTAATGTCTTATATGATGACCATCTAAAACATTAATGTGCTATGTTGTATTAGACTATGTTATGTAATCTAGCTTGTATATCGTCTTGTACTGTATTCTCTGGTGGTATAGTATTGCATGGCATCGTACCGTATCGTACAATATAGCATGGTAAGTTATAGCACATAATAAACATAATGTCATCTAGTGTAAGACATCATACTATAGCTTGATATGATATGGCGTATATGTATATAAACATGTATACATGTGTGTGTGTGTGTGTGTATATATATATATATATGGTACCGCCCCCCCCCCCCTGCCGGCCGGAATCCACACCTTTAATCTGCGCATGTCTAGTATGTCGGTATAGCCCTGGTCTGCACACTTATCTCGTATCTGTTTGCGTGCACATGCATATACGACTGTTCGTGGCGACATACTTGTATCTGCGCATGCTGCAGAAGACGGACGTACAGCCGGAACGAGCAAAAAAACAAAAAGACCAAAGCCCATAAGCCAAGACAGGAGCATATATTTTTCGAGACATTCCCAACAAAACAAAACTACCTAAGATCTCGGAACCTCTCGGAAATCGGAAATGAACACGTGTCTCGAAACAGTCCCAAAGCCCATAAGCCAAGAAATCAGCAGATTTTTCGAGACAGACAGCCCCCAAAAAAACAACAACACCAAAGATAACTTCTCAGAAATCTGAAACGAGCATATTTCTCGCCCAAAAAAAACAAAAATACCAAAACCCATGAGCCAAGAAATTAGAACACTTTTGGAGACAGTCCAACAAACACCAAAACTACCAAAGATGTCGGAACCTCTAAGAAGTCTGAAATGGGCAGGTTTCTCGAGACAGTAAAACCCATAGGCCAACACATTAGCATATTCTTCGAGACAGTCTAAACAAGCAAAAAAAACAAATGGAATCCAAGCTATTGGGACTGTCTCGAGAAATGGCGTAGGAATAGCTCCTGAATGATTGCCTTTTGTTATTTTTGGGGCTGTCTTGAGGAATATGCTCATTTCGTGGCCTCTGGGCTTTGGTATTTTTGATTTGTCTCGAGGAATATGCTCATTGGGTGGCCTGTGGGCTTTGGTGGTTTTGGCTTGTTGGGGACTGTCTCGGGAAATGGCTTTTGGAATAGCTCTGAATATTCGTTTTTGTTCTTTTGGGACTGTCTCGAGGAATATGACCATTTCGTGGCCTACGGGATTTGGTATTTGATTTGTTGGGGACTCTCTCGAGAAACATGTTTTTCTGAGAGGTGCCGACATCTTGTGTATTTTTTCGTTTTCGGGATTGTCTCCAAAAGTGGCCTTTGGAATAGCTGTGTTTTTGTGTGTTGTGGTACCCTCGAGGAATATGCTCATTTCGTGGCCTATGGGTTCTGGTATTTCTGGTTGTTTTGGGACTGTCTCGAGAGATATGTTAATCCTGGCATCACGAGACACTTTCTTCGAAAGAATGGACATGTACATAAACATGAGTAAAGATGCTTACTGGAATCGAGTCATTTGCATATCATTATCCGAATGTAGTTGTGTCACGAAAGGCAAACCCTCGGTTGTACCTAGAAAAACTCTAAACAAAGTTTGTATCCCTTTCAGGCGGCGCTCCAGGATTACACATCAGTAACTCAGCTTCTACACGTATTTGTGCAATACGTTAGATAGCTATGTCTAATTCCCATTCTATAGAAAAAGGAAGCTTTCAATTAGCCTCCGCAGTTTACTCGTCTAGCATTTGGTTTTATGATAAAATTGAAGAAGAGTTGAAGGCGAATGTTTATGATTGTAATAGTATGAAAAAGCTTGAAATTGTGGTTGAAACAGTTGAAAACAAACATAAATACAATTTATAAGACTTTGTGCCGGGGAAAAAGAAACACCCAACTATTCTACTATGTTAGATAGAGCCCATTTCCTACATACAAGAAGACATTACGAGCGTTGAAAGGTGTATTGAAAGACGAAGACAGATTTTATGATTTTATAGTCATGAGCTCTATAACGATATTAAACTGATATATGATACTTCATCTAAATGTGATGAAGCATTACAGAAAGATTACACTAAACAACGAAACAAGAAAAAAAAATATATATATATATATGAATATGACAAAAACGTAGACAAAAAGAGTAATACAAAGATTAAATTTGTTGATCATCTTGACAGACAAACAAATAAAGTAGTAGTTGTACTTGAACTAACTCTTAATTACATTGAACGCAATGAAGAACATAACAAAGTTGAATATAAACTGTATTCAAAGATTTATGTAGAATACAGGAAATGAAATCCAACAAGAAATGACACAGACTGTCTCAATAAGAACGATGACTTCTTAACATAAATACACTAAACATCATGTTATAAATAGAATCTGACAGTTGTGTAAAAAGTTATGGTACGCTCTCCTGCTACGCCCAGCGTGTGCCAAAGACATGGAAAGGCAAAGTGCCCGATAAAGTAAGAGAAAAATGAAGAAAGAGAACCAGCGTGTGGATTTATTGAGTGCGACATTTGCAGAATTTACCAACGAGCGGCACTATAGAAAAGAATATGTTCATTAACATCTCCATAGTAAAGAACATTAACTTGATACTGAATTACATAATCTTTGTAATGAGTGTAAGTATGAGAAGGACAATTCAAAAAGATACTAATTGTTTGAAGCATTAGAGGAAGTCAGCAAAAAACGAAAACCAAGAAAACTAACTCGCTAAATATAAACTATGACTTAACAGAAGAAGAAGGAGATGCCTATATGAATACTCGTCATGATTGACCATCATATTATACTATGATCTGATTTTAAGGTAATCTTTATAATCGACTGGGGTATGCCCTGCCCGCTACGCTCCCACCCTATTTAACAACAACGACATAACCGATAAAATTTATGTTAGAATGAATAATGCGTTGTTATTAAAATTTATCAAGATCTAGAAATAACATTGAGAAACGACAGAGGCGGACACGGCCCAGAAAACGAATAAGGCGATATGATGATTTATGAAAACGACTGAGGCAGAGACAATGAAGATGAAAAAAGAGTGAAGAAAATTGCTTAAATGAAAACAGGGGGAGAAACGAAGAAGGCGACGATGAGGAAGATGAGAGAAAGGATAGAACGAAAGAGTGGACGAAAACGATTATAACGGATAAGGTGGCGTTCATGATAAAAACGAAGGAGGGGGCGACAGGAAGAAACGAGAGAGGCGCGACACAGGATACAGGACACGACCTAGAATCCCCGTGGTATAGGTCTTAGGCACGGGTCGGTCAAAGCCCTTTTTGCAATGTTGGTTGATTTTTCTTGAAGGGGGGGGTAGAATATCTCTATACATATATATATATATATGCTACCCCCCCCTTAAGACCCGCAGAACTAATATATTTCTCTAATATCTTAATACAGCATTCCTACATATGCTATCATTCAACATGCAAAAGACGATGTCTACGAGATAATCCAGTGAAGTATTGCTTTTTTGCTTAACGACAAGAATTGTATAT